>OY740782.1:141932938-142217844 GCA_963514005.1 Raja brachyura | reverse complement strand
TGATTGGGGATGATCAGCCATGATCATATTCAATTGCGGTGCTGGCTCAAAGGGCCGAATGGCCTACTCCTGCACCTATGGTCTATTGTTTATTGTCTATTACATCCTCATGATATTCTCAGGTATTTTAATGGCTTGAGATCAAAAGCTGCAGCTTTGGGCTTGACCTAGAGAAAAAAAAAGTGTCTCGACCACGAACACTAATTCGTTACAGAAGCAATCATGATCAACAAGAGATTTCAAGTTCCTCTCTCCTATTTTTTCCCCCATTATTGGACTCCTGATTCACAGATGGTGCTGAATTTTAAGCCAGCGTGTTTGGTCTGGAAGGCATTTTGATGCACACATGCAAAATTTTAAAGTTCTTTCATGTATCAAACACTTATTGTTTATGATATCAATGTAGTCTCCAGTTACTGCCACTTATAACGCGCATTGAAAACATATAATGTGATTCATATTGTAATGCTTGTGTGGTCCTGCGGCTGTGGGAATCAAATGATATTTCCACCTCATATTAATAAAGAGGGACCACAGTAAAATGATGATATCATCACATGAGAGGAATAAATCAGGTAGATACACAGAATCTCTTGCCCAGATTAGGGGAATCGAGGATCAGGTGACATACAATACACTCAAGGTGAAGGGGAAAGGAATCTGAGGGGTAACTTTCTCACACAAAGGGTGGTGGGTGTATGGAACAAGCTGCCAGAGGAGGTAGTTGCGGCTGGGACTATCCCAACGTTTAAGAAACAGTTAGACAGCTACATGGACAGGAGAGGTTTGGAGGGATATGGACCAAGCGCAGGGAGGTGGGACTGGTGTAGCTGGGACATGTTCGTCATGTGGGCAAGTTGGGATGAAGGGCCTGTTTCTTCTTCTTCTTCTTCTTCTTCTTTTGTGTGGCATGCACAGTCTAAAGTTGTTATATAGAAACATAGAAATTAGGTGCAGGAGTAGGCCATTCGGCCCTTCGAGCCTGCACCGCCATTCAATGTGATCATGGCTGATCATCCAACTCAGTATCCCGTACCTGCCTTCTCTCCATACCCTCTGATTCCCTTAGCCACAAGGGCCACATCTAACTCCCTCTTAAATATAGCCAATGAACTGGCCTCAACTACCCTCTGTGGCAGAGAGTTCCAGAGACCCCTCACTCACTGCGTGAAAAAAGTCCTTCTCATCTCGATCCTAAAGGATTTCCCCCTTATCCTTAAGCTGTGACCCTTTGTCCTGGACCTCCCCAACATTGGGAACAATCTTCCTGCATCTAGCTTGTCCAACCCCTTAAGAATTTTGTAAGTTTCCATAAGATCCCCTCTCAATCTCCTAAATTCTAGAGAGTATAAAACGAGTCTATGCAGTCTTTGTTCATAAGACAGTCCTGACATCCCAGGAATCAGTCTGGTGAACCTTCTCTGCACTCCCTCTATGGCAATAATGTCCTTCCTCAGATTTGGAGACCAGAATTGTACACAATACTCCAGGTGTGGTCTCACCAAGACCCTATACAACTGAGGTAGAACCTCCCTGCTCCTATACTCAAATCCTTTTGCTATGAAAGCTAACATACCATTCGCTTTCTTCACTGCCTGCTGCACCTGCATGCCTACTTTCAATGACTGGTGTACCATGACACCCAGGTCGCGCTGCATCTCCCCTTTTCCTAATCGGCCACCATTTAGATAATAGTCTGAATTGTTGGACAACTTGTTCTATTTGATCTTCCGTAGGTGCACGTCGAGTTGATTGCATTAGTCGAAACAGGGCGGACCACGTGAAGGTTGCAATCTTCCACCCCAAGGGCCTGTTTCCACACTATCACCCTATGGCTCTATAAATGGCACATGGCTAGTTCACAATACTCAAAGAAACAGTGACTTGCTTCGACTGTGACTTGGAAGGTTCAAGACAACTAGGTAGGAAGGAACTGCATTTGCTGGTTTACACCGAAGATAGGCACAAAATGCTGGAGTAACTCAGCCGGGCAGGCAGCATCTCTGGAGAGAAGAAATGGGTGACCTGAAACGTCACCCATTCATTCTGTCCAGAGATGCTGTCTGTCCCACTGAGTTACTCCAGCATGTTGTGTCCAAATCCAAATATGGCACGGTACTTCTTAAACAATATCCAGGGTTTATACTTGAAGGCAAAGTTAAAAATCCTCTCAGCATTCAATTGACATTGTTGCAAAAATACATGTTCTTAAGTTATAGGAGCAGAATTCAGCCATTCGGCCCATCAAGTCAACTCCGCCATTCAATCATGGCTGATCTATCTTTCCCTCTCAACCCTGTTCTCCTGCCTTCTCCCCATAATCACTGACAATGGGCAGCAAGTGGTGGAGCTGCTGCCTCACAGCGTCAGAGACCCGGGTTCGATCCTGACCCTGGGTTCTGCAGTGTTAAAGAAGGAACTGCAGATGCTGGAGAATCGAGGGTTACACAAAAAGCTGGAGAAACTCAGCGGGTGCAGCAGCATCTAAGGAGTGAAGGAGATAGGGAAGGAACTGCAGATGCTGGAGAATCGAGGGTTAGAAGGAACTGCAGATGCTGGAGAATCGAGGGTTAAAAGGTCTGAAGAAGGGTCTCGACCCGAAACGTCGCCTATCTCCTTCACTCCTTAGATGCTGCTGCACCCGCTGAGTTTCTCCAGCTTTTTGTGTAACCCTGGGTTCTGCAGGTTTGGTTTCTTAGAAGCATGGAAAATAGGTGGAGGAGTAGGCCTTTTGGCCCCTCAAGTCAGTACTGCCATTCAATATGATCATGGCTGATCAACCATAATCAGTGCCCCGTTCCTGCTTTCTCCCCGTATCCCTTGATTCCGTTAGCCCAAGGAGCTATATCTAACTCTCTTGAAAACATCAAGAACCGGCCTCCACTGCCTTCTGTGGCAGAGAGTTTCCTCCAGTTTCCTCCCACATCCCAAAGATGTTAAATGTCCCCTCTAAATTGTCCCTAGCGTGTAGGGAGTGGATGTGAAAGTGAATGGGATAACATTCCGGCAATAATGGTGGCGTAGCGGTAGAGTTGCTGCCTTACAGTGAATGCAGCGTCGGTGACCCGGGTTCGATCCTGACTGTGGGTGCTGTCTGTATGGAGTTTTGGAAAGTACTGTGGTGAAAAGCAATGAGCATCTATGTTGGGGTGGGAACTCTAGCGTGAATGCAGTGCCGGAGACCCGGGTTTGATCCAGACTATGGTGCTGTCTGTACGAACTTTGTACGTTCTCCCCGTGACCTGCGTGCGTTTTCTCCGAGATCTTCGGTTTCCTCCCACATTCAAAAGACGTAGAGGTTTGTAGGTTAATTGGCTTGGTATAAATGTAAAATTGTTCCTAATGGGTGTAGGATAGTGGTAATGTGCGGGGATCGCTGGTCAGCGCTGTATCTGTTAATCTAAAAACAAAATCTAAAACATAGGACTTGAGTGAACGGGTGTTCGATGGTCAGCGTGGACTCGGTGGTGCAGAGGCCCTGTTCCCCATGCTGTAATTTTCAAAGAATCAAAAAAAGACATTTAATTAAATTGAATGGAAAGTTATATCTGTCCTGGATAAATTTCTGTAATCTGTCAACAGATGCTACCTGAGCTACAGGGAGAGGCTGAGCAGGCTCAGACTATATTCCCTGGAGCACAGGAGGATGACAGGTGATCTTACAGAGGTGTACAAGATCTTGAGAGGAATAGATCAGGTAAATGCACAGACTCTTTTACCCGGAGTAGGGGAATCGAGAACCAGAGGACATAGGTTTAAGGTGAGGGGTGGGGGGGGGGGGGGGGGGGGGTAGAATTTAATAGGAGCATGAGCGGCAATTGGTTTATACAGAGTAGGGTAGGTGTATGGAACGAGCTGCCGGAGAAGGTCGTTGTGGCGGGACCTAACACAACATTTAAAAAACATTTGGGCAAGTACATGGATTGGATTAAAGGGTGCTCTTTTAGAAAGGAAATGAGGAGGAACTTCTTTAGTCAGAGGGTAGTTAATCTGTGGGACCCATTGCCACAGATGCTGTGGAGGCCAAGTCAGTGGAGACTTTTAAGAACGGGTGTGAAGGGTTACGGGGAGAAGGCAGGAAAACGGGATTAGGAGGCAGAGATCAGCAATGATTGAATGTAGGAGCGGACTCGATGGGCCGAATGGCCAAATTGTACTCCTCTAACTTGTGAACTGGTGAACTTGTGATAGATTTAGAGGTGATATGGGCCAAATGCAGGCAGGTGGAACTCGTGTAGATGGGAAATATTGGTTGACATGGGGATGTTGGGCCGAAGCAAAGATCCTATAGCGGAGTAAGATAGACCACTCCTGCTAAATGCAATGGGGTGACGTGTAGTACGCAACGGAACGGAACGTGGGCCTTTTTTAATTCAATTTCTGTAACCCGATCCGACCTGACCCGACCCGACCCGACCCGTCTCGCAGTGTAATCAACGTTGCGGGGGAACAGTTTGTGTTAATAAATTAAAATTCTGAAAATTAGAAGATTTTTACCAAATAAATTTTATTTTTTCAAGGATGTTTCCGTAACCGGCTTCCGTCTCCGAGACGGGGCCTAAAATTACCCATGAATCTTCCCATGACCGTACTACGTCTTTTTCGTCGAGTGGTCGACCTTGCTCGCTAGAGGATCTTTGGGCTGAAGGGCCTGTATCCATGCTGCATGGCGCCTTGACTCTATAACTCTATACCTTTGGGTTTGCTGCCTGACCAAAGCCGAATATTTGAGGTCACTTGTCCTGCTTGGTTTTTCCACCAGTATTAGTTACAGAGAATTATTTTTTTTGCTTCTTGGCATTCTTCTATTAAATTCAGTTTGAATGCTATTCTGAGATAAGTTGGACGAGAGTATGGAGACCTCAAATCTGGCAAGATGCACTATTTGGCTAAATATGTCACTGTACACATCTCTGTATGTGTTTCTCAGAAACTTGTTGGCCTGTGTCAAGTTCCCAGGCCACGCTGAAGTGTTGGTCAGTTCAGAGGATGTTTCCACGAGTGGAAGAGTCTAGGACCAGAAGCCATAGCCTCGTAATAAAAGGGAGGAGACGAGGAGGAATTTCTTTCCACAGATTAAATTCTTTAATCTGTGGAATTCACTGCCACAGAAGGCTGTGGAGGCCAAGTCAGTGGATATTGATAGATTCTTGATTAGTACGGGTGTCAGGGGTTATGGGGAGAAGGCAGGAGAATGGGGTTGTGAGGGAGAGATAGATCATCTATGATTGAATGGCGAGGTAGACTTGATAGAAACATAAAAACATAGAAAATAGGTGCAGGAGGAGGCCATTTGGCCCTTCGAGCCAGCACCACCATTCATTGTGATCATGGCTGATCATCCCTTATCAATAACCCGTGCGTGCCTTCTCCCCATATCCCTTGACTCCACCAGCCCCTAGAGCTCTATCTAACTCTCTCTTAAATCCATCCAGTGACTTGGCCTCCACTGCCCTCTGTGGCAGGGAATTCCATAAATTCACAACTCTCTGGTTTTTTCTCACCTCTGGGCTGAATGGCCTAATTCTGCTCCTATCATTTACGAACATTGAGTTAAAGTAAATGGAGTAACTCCGGATCAGTGTAACTGCTTTAAAGCTCATTTTAAAGTCATATACTTCTGCCTTCAAATCCAATTTGGTTTTGTACTGATGACATCGATCCCACAGCCCATTTTCCTGAATGAGAATTGGGGGCGGCCCAGTGGCGGAGCTGATAGAGCTGCTGCATCACAGCGCCAGGGTCCTGGGTTCAATCCCGACCTCGGGTGCTGTCTGTGTGGAGTCAGCACGTTCTCCCTGTGACCTCATGGGTTTCCTTCGGGTGCCCCGGTTTCCTCCCGCATCCAAAAGACTTACGGGTTTGTAGGTTAATAGGCCCCTAGTGTGTCAGGAGTGGATGAGAAAGTGGGATGACACTAGTGGAAATGGGTGATCGATGGTCAGTGTGAACTCTCTGGAGCAAATGGCCTGTTTCCATGCTGCATCAGTAAACTAAACTGAACTAAATATTAATATTGGCAATATCTTTCTGATTGATCTATGGTTTTGAATAAATAAATCCATCTAATTAAATATAATGAAAATCATGTTTTGGATTTCCGTTTAATGTTATTCATACATCACCACAGTTCCTAGTTCCCAGTTAACATGTATCTTCTCATCCTATTGTATTTATCATTTGAGGTAGGGTTGATAGATGAACAAAAGTATGCAATGTCCATAAACACACTATTCCATGGTATGTCATTCATCAGCACATACTCTCATTACATATCACCCCCGCGATGGGTCACGCAATTGGACATGAGGTGGCACAGCGGTAGAGTTGCTGCTTAACAGAGCCACAGACCCAGGTTCTATCCTGACTACGGGTGCTGTCTGTACGGAGTTTGCATGTTCTATCCCTGACAGTGTGGGTTTTTCCCGGGCGCTCTGGTACCCACTCACACTCCAAGTTTGTAGATTAATTGGCTTTGGTAAAAATCGCAAATTGACCCTCGTGTATAGGATTGTGTTCGTGTATGGGGATCGCTGGTCGGCACGGACTCGGTGGGCAGAAGGGCCTGTTTCCGTGCTATATCTCTAAACTAAACTAAACTAAACTGAAATAAGCTAAATTAAGCTAAATTGTTTTTGCCATGTTGTGTTTCTGCACATCTGTCCTAACCATATCAAACATCTGTCTGTGCAAGTATCACTGAAAACGTATGCTTGATTCACCAAGGTCTACTGGCTCTCCCAGTTGTCAACAATTTTGACTCCCCTTCCCATTCCCACACTGGCCTTTCTGTCCTGGGCCTCCTGCATTGCCAGAGTGAGGCCACACGCGATCATATTTGGCTTGGGTAGCTTGCCACCCATCAATATAAACATTGCATTCTCCAAATTTGGATAACTTCTAACTAGCTCCCTCCCACAAACCCACCCACCACCTCTCTTCCCTCCCTCCTTCCCTCGCACCTTCCATTCCACCAGAGGACATGGGTTCAAGGTGAAGGGGCAAAGATTTAATAGGAAACTGAGGGGTAACTTTTTCACACAAAGGGTAGTGGGTGTATGGAACAAGCTGGGACTATCCCAACGTTTAAGAAACAGTTAGACAGATACATGGATTGGGCAGGTTTGGAGGGATACGGACCAAGCGCAGGCAGGTGGGACTAGTGTAGCTGGGAGATTGTGGGCAAATTGGGCCAAAGGGCCTGTTTCCACACTGTATCACTCTATGACTCTATGACCTCCCCCCTCTCTCCTGCTACTTTCCTCCCACTGGCTTCACAATCTGCAACTCTTCAAAGTGTTAAAGAAGGAACTGCAGATGCTGGAGAATCGAGGGTTACACAAAAAGCTGGAGAAACTCAGCGGGATGCAGCAGCATCTAAGGAGCAAAGGAGATAGGCGACGTTTCGGGTCGAGACCCTTCTTCAGAGTCTGAAGAAGGGTCTCGACCCGAAACGTCGCCTATCTCCTTCGCTCCTTAGATGCTGCTGCACCCGCTGAGTTTCTCCAGCTTTTTGTGTAACCCTGCAACTCTTCAAACCTGTCTCACACCTTCTGTTCTTATCTCTGGCCTTTCTTCCAACCATCTGCTGATCAAAACACCCCCTCGCCTCTCTTAACCTATTGCCTGCCACACTTTGTCCTGCCTCTTCCCTTTTCCAAAGATAGACACAAAAAACTGGAGTAACTCAGGGGGTCAGGCAGCATCTCTGGAGAAAAAAGGAATAGGTGATGTTTCGGGTCGAGATGCTTCTTCAGATTGCGAGTCAGGTGCTCTCCTCCCACAATCAGTCTGAAGAAACATAGAAACATAGAAAATAGGTGCAGGAGTAGGCCATTCGGCCATTCGGCCATTCGGCCATTCGAGCCTGCACCGCCATTCAATATGATCATGGCTGATCATCCAACTCGGTATCCCTTACCTGCCTTCTCTCCATACCCCCTGAGCCCTTTAGCCACAAGGGCCACATCTAACTACCTCTTAACTATAGCCAATGAACTGGCCTCAACTACCTTCTGTGGCAGAGAATTCCAGAGATTCACCGCTCTCTGTGTGAAAAATGTTTTCCTCATCTCGGTCCTAATCCTTATCCTTAAACTGTGACCCTTAGTCCTGGACTTCCCCAACATCGGGAACAATCTTCCTGCATCTAGCCTGTCCAACCCATTAAGAATTTTGTAAGTTTCTATAAGATCCCCCCATAATCTTCTAAATTCTAGTGAGTACAAGCCAAGTCTATCCAGTCTTGCTTCATATGAAAGTCCTGCCATCCAAGGAATCAGTCTGGTGAACCTTCTCTGTACTCCCTGTATGGCAAGAATCTCTTTCCTCAGATTTGGAGACCAAAACTGTACGCAATACTCCAGGTGTGGTCTCACCAAGACCCTGTACGACTGCAGTAGAACTTCCCTGCTCCTATACTCAAATCCTTTTGCTATGAATGCTAACATACCATTTGCTTTCTTCACTGCCTGCTGCACCTACATGCCTACTTTCAATGACTGGTGTACCATGACACCCAGGTCTCGTTGCATCTCCCCTTTTCCTAATTGGTCACCATTCAGATAATAGTCTACTTTCCTGTTTTTGCCACCAAAGTGGATAACCTCACATTTATCCACATTATACTGCATCTGCCATGCATTTGCCCACTCACCCAGCCTATCCAAGTCACCTTGCAGCCTCCTCACAGCTAACACTGCCCCCCAGCTTCGTGTCATCTGCAAACTTGGAGATGTTGCATTCAATTCCCTCGTCCAAATCATTAATATATATTGTAAATAGCTGGGATCCCAGCACTGAGCCTTGCGGTACCCCACTAGTCACTGCCTGCCATTCTGAAAAGGACCCGTTTATTCCTACTCTTTGCTTCCAGTTTGCCAGCCAGTTCTCTATCCACATAAATACTGAACCCACAATACCGTGTGCTTTGTATACTACTCTCTTATGTGGGACCTTGTCGAAAACCTTCTGAAAGTCCAGAAATAACACATCCACTGGTTCTCCCTTATCCACTCTACTAGTTACATCCTCAAAAAATTCTGTAAGATTCGTCAGACATGATTTACCTTTCGTAAATCCATGCTGACTTTCTCCAATGATTTCACCACTTTCCAAATGTGCTGCTATCCCATCTTTAATAACTGACTCTAGCAGTTTCCCCACTACCGATGTTAGACTAACTGGTCTGTAATTCCCCGTTTTCTCTCTCCCTCCCTTTTTAAAAAGTGGGGTTACATTAGCTACCCTCCAATCCTCAGGAACTACTCCAGAATCTAAAGAGTTTTTAAAAATTATCACTAATGCATCCACTATTTCTGTGGCTACCTCCTTGAGTACTCTGGGATGCAGCCTATTTGGCCCTTGGGATTTATCGGCCTTCAATCCATTCAATTTACCTAACACCACTTCCCGGCTAACCTGGATTTCACTCAGTTCCTCCATCTCATTTGACCCCTGGTTGCCTGCTATTTCTGGCAGATTATTTATATCTTCCTTAGTGAAGACAGAACCAAAGTAGTTATTCAATTGGTCAGCCATGTCCTTGTTCCTCATGATCAATTCACCTGTTTCTGACTGCAAAGGACCTATATTTGTTTTAACTAATCTTTTTCTCTTCACATATCTATAAAAACTTTTGCAGTCAGTTTTTATGTTCCCTGCCAATTTTCTTTCATAATCTCTTTTCCCTTTCCTAATTAAGCCATTTGTCCTCCTCTGCTGGACTCTGAAATTCTCCCAGTCCTCTGGTAGGCTGCTTTCTCTGGCTAATTTTCACGCTTCATCTTTTGTCTTGATACTATCCCTGATTTCCCTTGTTATCCACGGATGCACTACCTTCCCTGATTTATTCTTTTGCCAAACTGGGATGAACAATTGTTGTAGTTCATCCATGCAGTCTTTAAATGCTTTCCATTGTATATCCACCATCAACCCTTTAAGATTCAATTGCCAGTCTATCTTGGCTAATTCACGTTTCATACCCTCAAAGTTACCTTTCTTTAAGTTCAGGACCTGTGTTTCTGAATTAACCATGTCACTCTCCATCCTAATGAAGAACTCAACCATATTATGGTCACTCTTGCCCAAGGGGCCACACACAACAAGACTGCTAACTAACCCTTCCTCATTACTCAATACCCAGTCTAGAATAGCCTGCTCTCTCGTTGGTTCCTCTACATGTTGGTTTAAAAAACTATCCCGCATACATTCCAAGAAATCCTCTTCCTCAGCACCCCTACCAATTAGATTCTCTCAATCTATATGTAGATTGAAGTCACCCATTATAACTGTTTTACCTTATTTGCACCCATTTCTAATTTCCTGTTTGATGCCATCCTCAACTCCACTACTACTGTTTGGTGGCCTGTACACAACACCCACTAGCGTTTTCGGCCTCTTAGTGTTTCGCAGCTCTACCCATATCGATTCCACACCATCCAAGCTAATGTCCTTCCTTTCTATTGCGTTAATCTCCTCTCTAACCAGCAACGCTACCCCACCTCCTTTTCCTTTCTGTCTACTCCTCCAGAATATTGAATATCCCTGGATGTTCAGCTCCCCGCCTTGGTCACCCTGGAGCCATGTCTCCGTGATCCCAACTATATCATAGTCATTAATAACTATCTGCACATTCAACTCATCCACCTCATTACGAATGCTCCTTGCATTGAGACACAAAGTCTTCAGGCTTGTTTTTACAACGCTCTTACCCCCTATACAATTATGTTGAAAAGTGGCCCTTTTTAATTTTTGCCCTGGATTTGGGTTGAAGGTGGGTTTTCTCCAAGATCTTCTGTTTCCTCCCACACAACAAAGACGTACATGCTTGTAGGTTAATTGACTAGGAAAATGTGAAAAAAAAAATTGCCCCTCGTGGGTGTAGGATAGTGTTAATGTACGGGGATCGCTGGTCGGCACGGACCCGTTGGGCCGAAGGGCCTGTTTCCACGCTGTTTCTCTAAGCTAAACCAAGGGTCTCTTCCCGAAAACGTTGCCTTTCTATGTTCTCCAGAGATGCAGCCTGATCTGCTGGGTTACTCCAGCACTTTGTGTCCTTTTGTTTAAACATCTGCCTATGCTGAGTATGGACAAATGCATGAGAAGACCATCATGCATTTGATAAGGTTTAAAGAGATATATGAAACGAGATGAACAGTCATACAATTTGATATGACCGATGCTTTTTAGGACCGGGACAGATTTAGAGCTACCAGGTAGCTGATTTGGCATTGACAGATAAACACAGTAAATGTGTGTGATCAGGTGTGGGAGGATGTATGAAAGGCATGGGAAGATAGGATATGACTAACGTGATTTTATTTACTACTTAGCAGATTGACAAACATACAGGGTTTAAAACAACTCTGAGGATGATCATTCGACACCCTGGCTTTCTTTTTGATAAACCCATTACCTGAATGCAAAGGGTGGTGCAGCGGTGGAGCTAGTGCCTTGCAGTGCCAGAGACCTGGGTTCGGTCCCAACTATGGGGTTTGTACGTTCTTACCGTGACCTACGTGGGTTTTCTCAGAGATCTTCTGTTTTCTCCCACATTGTGAGGTGCTACACCTTGGCAGGACAAATCAAAATAGGACGTACATGGTAAACGGTAGGGAATTGAAGAATACAGTTGAACAGAGGGATCTGGGAATAACCGTGCATAGTTCCTTGAAGGTAGAATCTCATATAGATAGGGTGGTAAAGAAAGCTTTTGGTATGCTAGCCTTTATAAATCAGAGCATTGAGTATAGAAGCTGGGATGTAATGTTAAAATTGTACAAGGCGTTGGTGAGACCAAATCTGGAGTATGGTGTACAATTTTGGTCGCCCAATTATAGGAAGGATGTGAACAAAATAGAGAGGGTACAGAGGAGATTTACTAGAATGTTGCCTGGGTTTCAACAGCTAAATTACAGAGATAGGTTGAATAAGTTAGGTCTTTATTCTCTGGAAACGCAGAAGGTTAAGGGGGGACTTGATAGAGGTCTTTAAAATGATGAGAGGGATAGACAGAGTTAATGTGGACAAGCTTTTCCCTTTGAGAATAGGGAAGATTCGAACAAGAGGACATGACTTTAGAATTAAGGGACAGAGGTTTAGGGGTAACATGAGGGGGAACTTCTTTACTCAGAGAGTGGTAGCGGTGTGGAATGAGCCTCCAGTGGAAGTGGTGGCGGCAGGTTCGTTGGTATCATTTAAAAATAAATTGGATAGGCATATGGATGAGAAGGGTATGGAGGGTTATGGTATGAGTGCAGGCAGGTGGGACTAAGGGAAAAAAGTTGTTCGGCACGGACTTGAAGGGCCGAGATGGCCTGTTTCCGTGCTGTAATTGTTATATGGTTATATGGTTATATGGTTATTCCAAAGACGTACAGGTTCGTGGGTTAATTGGCTTGGTATAAATATAAATTTTCCCGAGTGTGTGTGTAGGATAGCGTAATAGCGATAGTTGATCGGCTCAGACTCAGTGGGCCGAAGGGCCTGTTTCCACGATGTATCTCCAAACTAAACTAAACCAGCGGCAACCAGAAAGACGCTGTGAATCTTTGGGCGACTGAGGAGATTACTCACGACCATACAGGCAACACCATGGCGACATGTCGCGGGGTGAAGCCTGTGTGGTCGTGAGTAGTCGCCCAAAGAGTCGTACCTTGTTCTGGTCGCCGCTGGATTTTCAACATGTTGACATTTTTCGGCAACCTGCAACGACCCATGGCAGGTGCCGACAGTCACCGAAAAAGTCGCGTAAGTGGGACAGGCACATAACTGTTTCTTACACGTTGGGATACTCCCTACCTCAATGACTTCCTCTGGCAGCTTGTTCCTTACACCCGCCACCCTTTGGGTCCTCTGGTCCACGATTCTCCTACTCTGGGCAAAAGACGCTGTGCGTCTACCTGATCTATTCCCCTCGACCCGAAATGCAACCCATTCAATAGACAATAGACAATAGACAATAACCATATAACCATATAACCATATAACAATTACAGCACGGAAACAGGCCCTCTCGGCCATTCCAGTCCGTGCCGACCATTTATTTTCCCCAAGTCCCATCTACCTGCACTCAGACCATACCCCTCCATTCCCTTCCCATCCATATACCTATCCGGTATAGAGTGTAGGAGTAGGCCATTTGGCCCTTCGAGCTAGCACCACCATTCAACGTGATCATGGCTGATCATCCCCAATCAGTACCCCGTTCCTGCCTTCTCCGCATATCCCCTGACTCCGCTATTTTTAAGAGCCCTATCTAGCTCTCTCTTGAAAACATCCAGAGAAACTGCCTCCACCGCCCTCAGAGGCAGAGAATTCCACACTCACCACTCTCTGTGAGAAAAAGTGTTTCCTCGTCTCTGTTCTAAATGACTTACCCCTTATTCTTAAACTGTGGCCCCTGGTTCTGGACTCCCCCAACATCGGGAACAAGTTTCCTGCCTTTAGTGTGTCTTAACAATCTTCGCTCCAGTGATGCTGCCTGTCCCGCTGAGTT
The DNA here is from genome assembly GCA_963514005.1 of Raja brachyura. Next base: position 142,204,346 of record OY740782.1, on the reverse strand, counting down.
ACTCCAAGTGTTTTGTGTCTATCTTCTATTCCTCTCATGATTTTAGACACTTTATATACTATGGGTCAGATGAGGTCTGGAAGATGGAACTGGTGAAAACCTAAATGAAACTCCTCTATTCATTCATAATGCACATATGGCTGCCTGCTCTGGCTTTTTCTCCTGTCAAAAATGATGAGTGGCTTCACGAAGGAATTCCTGTGTTATTCCTTTGAGCTACCAACAGTGATGCGTGACAGTTGAGAAATAATGCAGACAGTTCATTTTGAAGATGGCGCAAATCAGTTCCATTTAGGCAGCTTAGTCGGAGGAGAAATTGAATTTGCCCTTTGTAGGAATCGACTTATTTATGGATACATACTCTGTCTTAAATCTATGTTGGCCATTATTTGCTGGTAGTCATGCAGGCCATTTACTAAAAAGTTGTTCATGCAATAAAAAAAAATGGTATTGCATTTCCCATAAAACGCACTCAGCAATTCTTCTTCTTCCTACCAGTGTGCTGAGGTCGGGGATAATTTGCATTCGATTAAACTGCAGATTCGGAGACGCTGGGAAATGCCTTACCCTCGTCGCAATCCTCAATATAAAAATCAATGGTGAGCTCTTTGAACAAGTACCTGAAGTAAAGTATCTGGGAATAATTATAGACAATCAGTTGAACTTTAAAAGTCATATTAAGAAAATGTGTAAAATCATTAACCATATAATCATATACCAATTACAGCACGGAAACAGGCCGAACATTTATCCTTTAATCAAAATTAAATCTGAATCTGATCTGAAAAGCCCTACTAGGGACAAGTGTTGCAAATTAGCTTTGGCTAAAACACAGACGACTGTTTCAAGTGTATGTTTGTTTTTGTATCTGTCCCTATTTAAATAAACCTTAAAAAAATAAAAAAAAGCTGGTCTGTGAACCCCATCTCGGTATTTCCATTTGAAACGGAAAACTTATTGGCAACAAACATTCAAGAAAGTAACTACAGCTCGGGTATTTGACGTTAAAAAAAAACAGGTGGAGATACATCTTATAGAGGTGTACAAAATCATGAGAGGAATAGATCGGGTAGATGCACAGAGTCTCTTGCCCAGAGTAGGGAAATCTAGGACCAGAGGACATAGGTTCAAGGTGAAGGGGAGCCAGTTTAAATTCCATTTGGAATATTTTGGAGTACCAAGAAACCAAGAACCAAGAACCAAGAGGAAAAGATTTAATAGGAATCTGACGGGTAACTTTTTCACACAAAAGGTGGTGGGAGTATGGAATAAGCTGCCAGATGAGGTAGTTGAGGCTGGGACTATCCCAACCTTTAGGAAACCGATGTTGGGGAGGTCCAGGACAAGGGGTCACAGCTTAAGGATAAGGGGGAAATCCTTTAGGACCGAGATGAGAAGGAATTTTTTCACACAGAGAGTGGTGGGTCTCTGGAACTCTCTGCCACAGAGGGTAGTTGAGGCCAGTTCATTGGCTATATTTAAGAGGGAGTTAGATGTGGCCCTTGTGGCTAAGGGGATCAGAGGGTATGGAGAGAAGGCAGGTACGGGATACTGAGTTGGATGATCAGCCATGATCATATTGAATGGCGGTGCAGGCTCGAAGGGCCGAATGGCCTACTCCTGCACCTAATTTCTATGTTTCTATGTTTCTATGAAACAGTTAGACAGGTACATGGATAGGATAGGTTTGGAGGGATATGGACAGGCAGGTGGGACTAGTGTAGCTGGAACATATTGGTCGGTGTGGGCAAGTTGGGCCGAGCGGCCTGTTTGCACTATGACTCTATGAGTCTGAGATACACTGCTTGCTTCCAAATATTCAAGGCGGGCTGAAAGAGGACTCTCAAAAGCTGACTAATCATTCCAGAGGAAAGTTGAAACGGCATCAAAGAAAGTTGACAGCTCACGATAAAAACAGGCAGCTCTGAGCAAGGTCTATTATTAGAGTCACAAACTGTGCCAGAAGGATTCAAGCTGTTTTCTTCCTTTTCGTTCCAAAACCTGGTTTGCAGTTTAGGATCACAGTTCAGTTCAGTTTAGTTTAGTTTGGAGATACAGCGCAGAAACAGGCCCTTCGGCCCACCGAGCCCGCACCGACCAGCGATCCCGCACATTGACACTACCTTACACACACTAGGGAAAATTTACACATACACCAAGCCAATTAACCTACATACTTGTACATCTTTGGAGTGTGAGAGGAAACCGAAGCTCTCGGAGAAACCATACAGACAAGCGCCCGTTGTTGGGATCGAACCTGTGTCTCTGGTGCTGTAAGCGCTGTAAGGCAGCACCTCTTTGCTGCACCGCCGTGCTGCACAGTTTCTACTATGACCGTGACGATCAGTTTCTATTCTGATTATTTATATTGTGGAGGTATTATTGAATTAATGAGTGTTGATAGCCAAGAAGGCCTGTCAGCCCTTCGTGCCTATACTGACTCTTTGAAAGAACTGTGCTATGTTCCACTTGGGCAGCTTGCAATCCCACAGTATGAACGTTGAATTCTCCACATTCAGGTAAACAACTAACTTTAGTCAGAGGGTGGTGAATCTGTGGATGTGGAGGCCAAGTCAATGGATATTTGTGAAGGTGGCGATTGGCAGATTCTTAACTATTATGGGTGTCAGGGGTTATAGGGAGAAGGCAGGAGAATGGGGTTAGTGGGGAGAGATAGATCAGCCATGATTGAATGGTGGAGTAGACTTGATGGGCCGATTGGCCTAATGCTGCTCCGAGAATTTATGAATGTGTGAACAAACACTCCCCCTCCCTGTGCCCTGCATGGATGTGCACCTGGAAGTGATAGAAACAGAATTAGGCCATTCGGCCCATCAAGACTACTCCTCCAAGCAATAATGGCTGATCTATCTTTCCCTCTCAACCCCATTCTCCTGCCGTCTCCCCATATCCTTTGTAATCCGCCATTCATTCGTGGCTGGTCTATCTCTTTCTCCTAAGTCGATCAGTAGAATAGTCCAACTCTGCTCTTATGTATTTTGATTTCTCCAACCATCTCGTTCCTCTTATCCCTTCCCCCCCCAAATCCGATCATCTGGCTTCACATTTCACATTTCACATTTGTTCTCTCCTTATCTCCTTACCTCAGTCTTTTCATCTCTGGCCTTTGCTTCATCTGCCTGTTAAGGGCCTGTCCCACCAGCATGCAACTCTATGCGATGAACGCGATCAAACTAGAAGCGGGGGCCGCGCGGAGGTCGGGTGATCCCCTGTACAGGGCCATTCCCACCAGCATGCGCCTGCATGCGGCAAGCGCAACCAAACCGGCAGTAGGGGCCTCGCAGAGGTCGGGTCAGTGGCGCAACGCGGAGCAAAGTGAGGCGAACTTGGAGCGAAGTCTAAGGTAAGTTCGCCAGGACAGAGAGGGACACACAGAGAGGGGCACAGAGGCACACACACACACAGAGGGCCACGGAGCCACACACATAGAGGGTCACGGAGGCACCTACAGATAGGTTCACGGAGGCATGATGTCGAGGCGGTGTGTAAACGTCGAGGCGACTGCGAGCCGACAAGCCGTTGCTGCGCGGAATTTTTGGACATTGTCAGTTTTTCGGAGCCCCACGCGGTGTCGGGACGAACTCGGGACGAACTCCGCACAATTCCGCACGGGTCCGGCGATCAAAGTGCGACCGGCCCCGCGACGCCGGACGGCTCAAGCGACCACGTTGGATCGCGCTAATCGCATAGAGTTGCATGCTGGTGGGACAGGCCCTTTAATGTTTAGATTCACGCTCCGCAAGGACACCCACATCCCCACTCTGCGTCATTCCCTTACAATCTCTCTCCGTTTAGATAATGTTGATTTATCTGACGTGACCTAACACTTTCCTATGTTAAATCCCACAGGCCAATTTTCACCCACTCACTCCATCTATCTATATCCAAATATTCAATGTTCATACCATGTGGATGTAAGCTACCCTTGGGTATTTTTTAAAGCAGAGATTGATAGTTTCTTGATTAGGTTCATGGGGTGGCACTGTGGCACAGCGGTAGAGTTGCTGCCTTACAGCGCCAGATTCCCAGGTTCAATCCTGACTACGGGTGCTGTCTGTATAGAGCTTGTCCGTTCCCCCCCGTGACCTGTGCTGTTTTTCTCAGGATTTCTCCAGTTTCCTCCCACATGCACAGGTTTGCAGATTAATTGGCTTGATATAATTTAATTTGTCCCTAATGAATATGGGATAGGGCTAGTGCGCGGGGATCGCTGGTCAGCCCGGACCCTGTGGGTGGAAGTGCCTGTTTCCACACTTTACGTCTAAACAAAACTAAGCTAAACTAGCAAGGGCATCAAAAGGTACAGGGACATGGCAGGAGAATGTGGTTGAGAGGTTTTTCACCAGTTCCTCTTTGATTCTAACACAAAGTGTTGGAGTAACTCAGCGGGCCAGGCACCATCTCTGGAGAGAATGGATATTTAATATTTCAAGTCATTCTTCCGACTAAGCTGCCGAACCCACTGAGTTACTCCAGAGCTTTGAGTTTTACCCAAGATTCCAGCATGTGCAGTTCCTCGTGTCTCCATTGTTATTACGGTTTTGGCCCATTGCACGACAGGTCTGCAACCAATTTTCCAGGATATGCTTGATTCCAGAGATTTTCTGGTTTATCTGTTTTGCCGGACCAACAGAGGTCACGGCTTTGGACACGGCCGTGGAAGTCGGCTATGTGAACGGATTTGCCGCCCCAGCCCAGCCGGCAAATTTGACCCACCGGTCGGCGTGGAAGCGTGTAGGAAGGAACTGCAGATGCTGGTTTGAACCGAAGATAGACACAAAATGCTGGAGCAACTCAGCGGGACAGGCAGCATCTCTGGAGAGAAGATTCGGGTCGAATCTAACCCTTCTTCAGACTGAGAGTCAGGGGAGGAGGAGACAGAGATAAGCAAGTGTAAGGTGTGAGAACGAGACAAAGGGGACGGGGATCAAGAACAAATGTAGACTAGATCATTGTGAGCTTGGAGAAGGTAACAACAACGCAAACTGAGATAAACTATAATCGGGGCAGACAGACTAGTCAGAGAACTGGGAAGAGGGAGGGGTGGAGAGAGAGGGAAAGCAAGGGTTACTTGACGTTAGATCGGCATGGAAGTCCCAATGAGATCAGGATCGACAGACTAACCCAGCCAGAGCCCCACATTTTCGGGGGGACTTCCGGGAATAAAGTGTTCATTCTTTCATATTGTCCAGATTAAAGGAGCCGTTCAGTTCAGTTTAGTTCTGTTCAGTTTATTGTCACGTGTACCGAGGTACAGTGAAAAGCTTCTGTTGCCTACTAACCAGTCAGCGGAATGACAATACATGATTACACTGGAGCTATTCGCAGTGTACAGATACATGATGAGGGAATAACGTTTAGTGTACTACCAATTGCCTGAGACTCGCTGGTGTGCCTGTTACACCTAAACCCCTCCCTTCACCACCTCCAGTTTCAATTCCAGTTGGAATAATTTGGAGGACCAAGTAACCAAGAACCAAGAACCAAGAAGACGACATTGCACAAAATAGTGCCCAGCTCTGAAACTTGTGAAGGAAAGAACAGCATCTGGATCATACCGAAGATTTACACAAAAAGCTGGAGTAACACAGCGGGATGGGCAGCATCTCTAGAGAGAAGGAATGGGTGACTCAGTCTGAAGAAGGGTCTCGACCCGAAACGTCACCCATTCCTTCTTGCCAGAGATGCTGCCTGTCCTGCTGAGTTACTCCAGCTTTTTGTGTCGATCTCCTGAAGCTTGTGACTTCATTCCATTTTTCAACTGGTCAAAAAGGCTTTTGGCACTTTGGCCTTCATCAGTCAGAGCATTGAGTATAGTTGGGAGGTCATGTTGCAGTTGTATAAGACATTGGTGAGACCGCGTTTAGAATATTGTGTTCGGTTCCGGGCAACATAGAAACATAGAAACATAGAAATTAGGTGCAGGAGTAGGCCATTCAGCCCTTCGAGCCTGCATCGCCATTCAATATGATCATGGCTGATCATCCAACTCAGTATCCTGTACCTGCCTTCTCTCCATACCCTCTGATCCCCTTAGCCACAAGGGCCACATCTAACTCCCGCTTAAATATAGCCAATGAACTGGCCTCAACTACCCTCTGTGGCAGAGAGTTCCAGAGACCCACCACTCTCTGTGTGAAAAAAGTCCTTCTCATCTCAGTCCTAAAGGATTTTCCCCTTATCCTTAAGCTGTGACCCCTTGTCCTGGACCTCCCCAACATCGGGAACAATCTTCCTGCATCTAGCCTGTCCAACCCCTTAAGAATTTTGTAAGTTTCTATAAGATTCCCTCTCAATCTCCTAAATTCTAGAGAGTATAAACCGAGTCTATGCAGTCTTTGTTCATAAGACAGTCCTGACATCCCAGGAATCAGTCTGGTGAACCTTCTCTGCACTCCCTCTATGGCAATAATGTCCTTCCTCAGATTTGGAGACCAGAACTGCACGCAATACTCCAGGTGTGGTCTCACCAAGACCCTATACAACTGAAGTAGAACCTCCCTGCTCCTATACTCAAATCCTTTTGCTATGAAAGCTAACATACCATTCGCTTTCTTCACTGTCTGCTGCACCTGCATGCCTACTTTCAATGACTGGTGTAATAGGAAAGATATTGTCCAGCTTGAAAGAGTTCAAAAAAGATTTATGAGCATGTTGCCATGACTAGAGGGTGTGAGCTATAGGGAGAGGTTGAGTAGGCTGGATCTCTATTCCATGGAGCGTAGGAGGATGAGGGGATGAGGGGAGATCTTATAGAGGTGTACAAAATCATGAGAGGAATAGATCGGTTAGATGCACAGAGTCTTTTACCCAGAGTAGGGGAATCGAGGACCAGAGGACATAGGTTCAAGTTGAAGGGGAAAAGATTTATTAGGAACCCGAGGGGTAACCTTTTCACACAGAGGGTGGTGGGTGTGTGGAACAAGCTGCCAGAGGGGTAGTTGAGGCTGGGACTATCCCATCATTTAAGAAACAGTTGGACAGGTACATGGATCGGACATATTTGGAGGGATATGGACATTGTTGGCCGGTGTGGGCGAGTTGGGCCGAAGGACCTGTTTCCACACTGTATCGCTCCATGACTATAAATGTAATGTGTTCAGATGTCGTTAAAAAGGTTGCAGTCGTTCCAAAGCTTGCTTATGCCATTGTTGGCTGTCAATGAGAAATATGGTCCTCCACTGTTCACTTTTGATGATAGTGGAGGCTGTCATGCAATCTGAGTAGCAAATCATTGAAATTGCCAGAACACACTGTATCATGACTTAAAGATGAGGGAGGTGAGCAATGTGTTACTGAGTACTTTTTAGAATTAGGTAATAGACCTTTTGTTTGTTGAACAAAGACAGGGTTTTTAGACAAGATTATGTGTCGTGTATCATCCCCCGAGAGTAAAACTCTTAACGTGGTCGCTTGAGCTGTCCGGCGTCACGGGGCCGGTCCCACTTCGATCGCCGGAGCCGTGCGGAATTGTGCGGAGTTCGTCCCGACATCGCGCGGGGCTCCGAAAAACTGACCATGTTCAAAAATTCCGAGCGGCAACGGCTTGTCGGCTCGCAGTCGCCTCGACACATTACACACCGTCTCGACGTCGTGCCTCCGTGACCCTCTCTGTAGGTGCCTCCGTGACCCTCTCTGTGTGTGGCTCCGTGGCCTTCTGTGTGTGTGTGCCTCTGTGCCCCTCTCTGTGTGCCCCTCTCTGTCCTGGCGAACTTACCTTTGAGACTTCGCTCCAAGTTCGCCTCACTTTGCGCCGCGTTGCGCCACTCGCCCGACCTCCGCGCGGCCCTCGCTGCCGGTTTGGTCGCGCTTGCCGCATGTAGACGCATGCTGGTGGGAACGGCCCTGTACAGGGGATCACCCGACCTCCGCGCGGCCCCCCGCTTCTAGTTTGATCGCGCTCATCGCATGGAGTCGGATGCTGGTAGGACAGGCCCTTTATGCTTTAAACATCATCTTGTGTTTACACTGAAGTTTGGTGCAGGTGTGTCAAAATGCAACTCCTCCACTGAATTAGTTTTCAACATGGAGCAGAGAAAACTACAGATACAGCACGGTGTGCAGCGTAGAGTTGCAGCCGAATGCCCCTGTCCCACTTAGGAAACCTGAACGGAAACCTCTGGAGACTTTGCGCCCCACCCAAGGTTTCCGTGCGGTTCCCGGAGGTTTTGTCAGTCTCCCTAATGTTTTCTGTTTTTTTTAAATATTTTAATTTAATAAAGGTAAATACATTAGTGTACATCACATATATATTGTTACAATCATTGAACCCCATCATTTTATGGCTTTTAAAGAAAGAGAATAGAAACAGAGAGAGTGAAGCAGGTGAAAAGAGTTGTGAAAGTGAAAGAGAATGCCAAAGTGGGGAGAAAAAAAACCCTTGGTCAAAGAGTGAGAGAAAGGGGATTAAGAGATAGACCCGAGAAAAGAAAAAGAAAAAAGAGAGAAAAAAAAGCCAGTTCTAAATATATATATCATGCAAAAGGAACTTACCAACTCGATAGTTTTTCATCCCCCTTTACTAAGGCCCGAGGTGCTCTTGCACCTTATCTTTGTAGCAATTTTATAAATGCAGACCACATCTGATAGAAACCATCCGATTTTCCTTCCAGGCGGAGTCCCATATCTTCCAGATGTAGTGTTTCAAACATAGTTGAAATCCACATATTTAACGTTGGTATAGGGACATTTTCCCAGAATTTTAAGATGAGCTTTTTTCCTATTAAAGCCGCAATCAAATAGATTATTTTGATACACATTTAATTTCGTGCTACCTTCTGTCATTCCGAAAATAATTCATTCTGGCTTTGGTGTCATTTTTATTTTAAACAGTATTGTGAAGATTTCATAGATTTCAGTCCAAAACCTTTGAATATTTGCGCAAAAGATGAATGAGTGCGCTATAGTAGCTGCTTGAAACTGGCAGTTATCACAAATTGGTGAGACGTTGGGGAAAACTTTATTTAATTTAGTTTTTGAGTAGTATAATCTGTGTAAGATTTTAAATTGTATTAAAGTGTGTCTCACGTTAATTGAGCATTTATGCACGTTTAATAAGTACTCTTTCCACCTTTCATTGGAAATTTTTATGCTTAGTTCGTTTTCCCACTCTCCTCTGATACCTTCCGTTGTTGGTATTACTGCATTTAGTATAATATTATATATATCTGAAATTAGCTGATTCCGCCTTTGTATTCATTGCTTCATCTAGTAAGTCTGATGGTATTTTGTGAAATTCTTGTGCATGTTGTTTCAGATAATCACATATTTGGAAAGACTCCCTAATGGTTGAAAGTGGTTTCTGCTTCTCCTATGTTCTGGCGATTATTTCAAAAAATACAAAACCGGCCAAAATAGGTTGCCGTTTAAAAAAATCGGTAATTTTTTAGTCGAAGCTGGTTGCGATGGTAGTTGAAGGTGGTTGCCGGAGGTTGCAGGTAGTGGAAGGTAAGACCTCCCTGGTGGAATAAAACTGGGTGAAACATTTTTCTCAAAGTCAAAGTCAAGTCAAAGTCAAACAAACCTTATTGTCATTTAGAAATACATCGATATATGCAATTCCAAACGAAATTCCGTTGCATTTGGCTCCCTGTGCAACTTGATAATTAACAGAAGGTTAAAATGGAAAAAAAAATGGATAAAAGGATAAAAGGATAAATAGACAATGGTGGCGGCCCATTACATGGCATTCAGGAGTCTGATGGCTCGTGGGAAGAAGCTGTTGCAGAACCTTGATGTTCTGCTCCTTATGCTGCGATATATTTTGCCCGAGGGCAGCAGAGTGAACAGTCCGTGATGGAGATGTGTGGGGTCTTTTATAATACTGCTGGCCTTAGACACGCAACGTTTGGTCGCAATATCCCTGATTGAGGGGAGAGAGGTCCCGATGATTTTTTCAGCTGTCCTCACCACTCTCTGCACGGACTTCCAGTCAGAGGCTTTACAGTCCCCAAACCAGACAGAGATACAGCTGGTCAAAATACTCTCTATGGTGCCCCTGTAGAAAGGGGTGAGGATGGGATGGGGGAGGTGAGCTCTTCTCATCCGGCGCAGAAAGTGCAACCGCTGCTGCGCTCTCTTAACTGTTGATGAGCAGGTCAGACTGTTAGTGATCTGCACCCCCAGGAACTTTGTGCTACTGACCACCTCCACATCGCTGTCATTGATGTGAAGTGGTGTGGGACTGTGCCGGGTTTTCCTGAAGTCGACGATGACCTCCTTTGTTTTTTTGACATTCAGGATCAGGTTGTTCGTATTGCACCAGTCCACCAGTTGTTTCACCTCCTCCCTGTAAGCCAGCTCATTGTCGTCCCGGATGAGGCCCACCACTGTAGTGTCAACTGCGTACTTCATGATGTGGTTTGTACTAAACCTGCATTAAGTTCCATCAACCAGTTTTGGTGAGGCCACACCTGGAGTATTGCGTACAGTTTTGGTCTCCAAATCTGAGGAAAGACATTCTTGCCATAGAGGGGGTACAGAGAAGATTCACCAGACTGATTCCTGGGATGTCAGGACTTTCATATGAGGAAAGACTGGATAGACTCGGCTTGTACTCGCTGGAATTTAGAAGATTGAGGGGAGATCTTATAGAAACTTACAAAATTCTTAAGGGGTTGGACAAGCTAGATGCTGGAGGATTGTTCCCGATGTTGGGGGAGTCCAGAACAAGGGGTCACAGTCTAAGGATAAGGGGGAATTCCTTTAGGACCGAGATGAGGAAAACATTCTTTACACAGAGAGTGGTGAGTCTCTGGAATTCTCTGCCACAGAAGGTAGTTGAGGCCAGTTCATTGGCTATATTTAAGAGGGCGTTAGATGTGGCACTTGTGGCTAAAGGGATCAGGGGGTATGGAGAGAAGGCAGGTACGGGATACTGAGTTGGATGATCAGCCATGATCATATTGAATGGCGGTGCAGGCTCGAAGGGCCGAATGGCCTACTCCTGCACCTATTTTTCTATTTTCTAACCATTCCTCAGCCCACTTGGCCAACTGATCAAGATGCTGCTGCAATTTTTCACAACCGTTCTCACGATTAAGTGAACATGTCATTTCAGTCCGAGGGGAACAGTTTGATTTGTGGCTGAAGTGCTAGGTCAGTTTTGATTCAGATGAGAACCACGGGCTATTTAAATAGCTGTCATTATGATATCATTAAGATTGTTTTACATCTGCTATAAAGTTTATGAAAGGTTCAAATGGATCTTTACTGCCGATTAAAAACTTTTTTAAACATTAAAAATCAGTAGAAAAGTTTAGTTTAGTTTAATTGAGTTTATAGATACAGTGCGGAAACGGGCCCTTTAGCCCACCGAGTCTGCGCTGACCAGCGATCGCACCATCCCACACACTGGTGACAATTTACAATTATGCCAAAGCCAATTAATCTACAAACGTGCACGTCTTTGGAATGTGGGAGGATACCGGAGATCCCGGAGAAAACCCACGCAGCTCGCGGGGAGGACGTACAAACTCCATAGTCACCATCAAACCTGGGTCCCTGGCGCTGTAAGGCAGCAACTCTACTGTGCTGCCTATTAGCAGTACTTACTGCTAGTTAAAAACCTTTTTAAAACATAAAAAACCGGTAGAAAAGCAAGCTCAAAATTATCTCCAATCTAAAGGTACGCCCTTTTACTCTGAACCACTGCCCCCTGAACCAAGGCTTAAGGGCCTGTCCTACCAGCATCCGACTCCATGCGATGAGCGCGATCAAACTAGAAGCGGAGGCCGCACGGAGGTCGGGTGATCCCTGTACAGGGCCGTTCTCAACAGCATGCGCCTGGATGCGGCAAGCGCGGCCAAACCGGCAGCGAGGGCCGCGCGGAGGTCGGGTGAGTGGCGCAACGCGGCGCAAAGTGAGGCGAACTTGGAGCGAAGTCTTAAAGGTAAGTTCGCCAGGACACAGAGAGGCACACAGAGAGGGGCACAGATGCACACACACAGGGGGCACAGAGGCACACACAGAGAGGGTCACGGAGGCACCTACAGAGAGGGTCACGGAGGCACGACGTCGAGACGGTGTGTAATGCGTCGAGGCGAATGCGAGCCGACAAGCCGTTGCCGCACGGAATTTTTGAACATAGTCAGTTTTTCGGAGCCCCGCGCGATGTCGGGACGAACTACGCACAATTCCGCACGGCTCCGGCGACCGAAGTGGGACCGGCCCCGCGACGCCGGACGGCTCAAGCGACCACGTTAGGTCGCGCTCATCGCATAGAGTTGCATGCTGGTGGGACAGGCCCTTTACATCCTCCCCACAGCAACTCCATCCAATCCTTTCATTATTCGGTAGGTTGCAATGAGATCTTCCCCTCATCATTTCTAAACTCCAGTGAGTGCAGGACCAGAGTTATCAAAGGTTGAAAGGTTCAAATTTATTTTGAAATGTAATTTACCACGCAGCGTTACAATTAAAAAAGGACACAATACACAACATAATTCAACACAGACATCCACCACAGCATTCTTCACTGTGGTGGAAGGCAATACAGTTCAGACAGTCCTCCTCCTCCTCCCTAGTTCACGCATGGTCGGGGCCCTGGCCCTCCGTAGTCGCCGCTCCAGATGGCCCGATGTTCAAGCCCTCTGTTCAGGATGGTCGGAATGCCGACATCGGGATAGGCCTAGCACACCCGGAACTCCCAAATCGGTCACCTCCTTAACCGCGGAGTCCGCGGCTTCAAGATGTTGTAGGCCGCAGCCGGGGGTCGGAGCACTTCTCTGGCGACCCGCGGCGAGGGATCGCCCGCTCCACGATGGAAGGTCCGCTCCACGCCTGCTGCCAGGAGCTCCGCAGAAACGAGGCTTCAAGATGTGTAGGATAGTCTTAATGTGCGGGGATCACTGGTAGGTCGAAGGGATGGAGCTGTATCTCTAAACTAAAAAACTAAATGGCAGAATATGAGCCAAAATGATTTGTGAGTAGAACGCAGTGTCGTCTTGCTAGTGTGAGATCCTTCTGTTGACTTATTAAGTGTGGAAATCAGTTTATAATGTGGCTTGTTCTTCACGCATCCAATTGTCTATTGATGTTTAGTTTTGGTTAATATTTGATGTGCGGTAGAAAACTCAGATTTGCTCCAAGAGCCTAAGATGGACCTGGTTCGGTGTCTTTCATGCTGGCAGACCCAATGATAACAGAGTTATTAACTAATTGCAATAACTGAACACTATGATCAGTCTGCAATCAGACAGCATGTGCTGACTGTGTAAACCAGTGCAATTCAGTTTAGTTTATTGTCACGTGTAGCGAGGTACGTTTAAAAGCATTTGTTGTTGCGTTCTTACCAGTCAGCGGAAAGACAATACATGATTACAATCGAGCCATTTACAATGTATAGATACATGATAAAGGAATTGCGTTTAGTGCAAGGTAAATCCAGCAAAGTCTGATCGAAGTTAGTTCGATGGTCACCAATGAGGTAGATACTCATTCAGGACTGCTCTCCAGTTGCGGTAGGATGGTTCAGTTGCCTGATAACAGCTGGGAAGAAACTGTCCCTGAATCTGGAGGTGTGCGTTTTCACACTCCGATTCATTTTGCCTGATGGGTGAGGGGAGACGAGGGAGTGGCCAGGATGCGACTTTAGAAGGACGAAGCGGCACCTCATTGAAACTTACGGAATAGTGAAAGAACTGGACGTGGAGAGGATGTTTCCACCAGTGGGAGAGCCTAGGCCAGGGTGCGACTCGTCCTTGATTATGCTGCTGGCCTTGCCGAGGCAGCGTGAGGTGTAAATAGAGTCTATGCAAGGGATGTTCGTCTGTGCTGCGTCCACAATTTGTTGCAATATCTTGCGGTCTTGGATGGAGCTGTTCCCAAACCAACACATGATTCATCCTGATAAAATGCTTTCCATGGTCATAAGGTCATAAGGAATAGGAGTAGAATTAGGCCATTCAGCCCATCAAGTTTACTCCGCCATTCAATCATGGCTGATCTACATAGAAACATAGAAACATAGAAATTAGGTGCAGGAGTAGGCCATTCGGCCCTTCGAGCCTGCACCGCCATTCAATATGATCATGGCTGATCATCCAACTCAGTATCCCGTACCTGCCTTCTCTCCATACCCTCTGATCCCCTTAGCCACAAGGGCCACATCTAACTCCCTCTTAAATATAGCCAATGAACTGGCCTCAGCTACCCTCTGTGGCAGAGAGTTCCAGAGACCCACCACTCTCTGTGTGAAAAAAGTCCTTCTCATCTCAGTCCTAAAGGATTTCCTCCTTATCCTTAATCCTTAAGCTGTGACCCCTTGTCCTGGACCTCCCCAACATCGGGAACAATCTTCCTGCATCTAGCCTGTCCAACCCCTTAAGAATTTTGTAAGTTTCTATAAGATCCCCTCTCAATCTCCTAAATTCTAGAGAGTATAAACCAAGTCTATGCAGTCTTTGTTCATAAGACAGTCCTGACATCCCAGGATCTATCTTTCCCTCCTAACCCCATTCTCCTGCCTTCTCCCCATAACCTCTAACACCTGTACTAATCAAGAATCTATCTATCTCTGCCTTAAATATATTCACTGACTTGGCCTCCACAGCCTTCTATGGCAAAGATTTCCACAGATTCACCACCAACTTTGCTGCATCTGTAGAGTTGTAGGGAACATGTCGAGCTTCCCAAGCCTTCTAAGGAAGTAGAGGCGTTGATGGGCTTACTTGGTCATTGCTTCAATGTGGGTGGTCCAGGAGAAGTTGTTGGTGACATTGACTCCTAGGAATTTGAAGTTTTCAACCATCTCTACAGCAATGCAATCAACATTTTCCAGAATATCTTTCACTGGACACTTACAAAACAAATCAGGCTAAAATATCTTCTTCTATCTGTTTAGAATAAATCTAGCTGTTATACAGGGCCCTGGTAAGACCACACCTGGCGTGTTGTGTGCAGTTTTGATCTCCTGATTTGAGGAAGGACATTCTTCCCATTGAGGGATCACAGCGTAGATTCACCAGGTTAATTCCTGGGATGGCGGGACCAACATATGATGAAAGAATGGGTTGACTGGGCTTGAATTCACTGGAATTTGGAAGGATGAGAGGGTACCTTATTGAAACATATAAGATTATTAAGGGTTTGGACACACTAGAAAAAGGAAACATGTTCCTGATGTTGGGGGAGTCCAGAACCAGGGGCCACAGTTTAAGAATAGAGGGTACCTTACAGAGTTGATGTGGACAAGCTTTCCCCTTTGAGAATAGGGAAGATTCAAACAAGAGGACATGACTTTAGAATTAAGGGACAGAGGTTTAGGGGTAACATGAGGGGGAACTTCTTTACTCAGAGAGTGGTAGCGGTGTGGAATGAGCTTCCAGTGGAAGTGGTGGCGGCAGGTTCGTTGGTATAATTTAAAAATAAATTGGATAGGCATATGGATGAGAAGGGTATGGGGGGTTATGGTATGAGTGCAGGCAGGTGGGACTAAGGGAAAATAGTTGTTCGGCACGGACTTGAAGGGCCGAGATGGCCTGTTTCCGTGCTGTAATTGTTATATGGTTATATGGTTATAGAAACATATAAAATTCATGGGTTTTGACCTGAAATGTCACCCATTCCTTCTCTCCACAGATGCTGCCAGTCCCGCTGAGTTACTCCAGCTTTTTTTGTCTAAAATTCTTGAGGGATTGGGCAGGCTTGATGCAAAATCCCAATGTTGGGAGAGTCCAGAACCAGGGGTCACAGTTTCAGAATAAGGGGTAGGCCATTTAGGACTGAGATGAGGAAAAACATATTCACCCAGAGAGTTGTGAATCTGTGGAATTCTCTGCCAAAGAAGGCAGTGGAGGCCAATTCACTGGATGCTTTCAAGAGAAAGTTACATATACCTCTTTGGGCTAACGGAATCAAGGGATATGGGGAAAAAGCAGGAACGGGGTACTGATTCTGGATGATCAGCCATGATCATATTGAATGTCGGTGCTGGCACAAAGGGCCAAATGACCTACTCCTGCACCTATGTTTCTATGAGACACCTCCGTACTGGTGGCAAGCGGTGTCTCAGATACAGAGCCGCTGACGTTGGTGTATTTATGGTTGTCTGAAGATTGGCCGTGACTTCAAGGTGTCTGCCCTCGGAGAGTCTCCTGCAAAATCTCAATCACGGGGGATCAGGTTTCTTAAACTATCATCAGCAGCGGGGCCCCTCTGATCACTCCATGAAAACTCCGCTGGAATGCTTTGAAAATAACGTCAATGTCTTCAGAGAGAAAAAAATGTGCATTTGGAAGCATGCAGGAATGCGTTTGAACAGTGACTTCTCTTTACATACGCCGTCTCAAGTCAGTTCCTGCCCACAAATCTGCCAATTGAAAGCTGCTCCATCGAAACATAAGTCATGTTATGAAAAAGTAGAGCTCCTGATATTTGAGTGGCCTTAGGGGCTGTTTCCTCTGCAAGCAAAACATAGAAACACAGGAACATAGAAAAATAGGTGCAGCAGCGGGCCGTTCGGTCCTTTGAGCCAGCACCGACATTCATTATGATCAGGTCTGATCATCTAAAATCAGTACCCCCTTCCTGCTTTTTCCCTATATTCCTTGACTCCTTTAGCACTAAGAGCTAACTCTAATTCTGTCTTGAAAACATCCAGTTAAGTTCCCTCCACTGCCTTCTGTGGCAGAGAATTCCACAGATTCATAACTCTCTGGGTGAAAAGTGTTTCTTCATCTCAGTCCTAAATGGGGGGGTGGAAGATTGCACCCTTCACGTGGTCCGCCCTGTTTCGACTAATGCAATCAACTCGACGTGCACAAATGGAAGATCAAATAGAACAAGTTGTCCAACAACTTTAGGCCGTGCACGCCACACGGAAGAAGAAGAAGTCTTAAATGGCCTACACCTGCACCTATTGTCTATTGTCTATTCTTAAACTGTGGCCCCTGGTTCTGGACTCCCTCAACATCGGGAACATGTTTTCTTCTTCTAGCGTGTCCAAACCCTTAATAATCTTATATGTTTCAATAAGATACCTTCTCATCCTTCTAAATTCCAGAGTGTACAAGCCCAGCCGCTCCATTCCCTCAGCATATAACGGTCCTGCCATCCCGGAAATTAACATTGTGAACCTATGCTGCACCCCCTCAATAGCAAGAATGTCCCTCCTCAAATTTGGAGACCAAAACTGCACACAAT
Organism: Raja brachyura; assembly: GCA_963514005.1. Next base: position 142,187,183 of record OY740782.1, on the reverse strand, counting down.
ACTCCAGGTGTGGTCTCACTAGGGTCCTGTACAACTGCAGAAGGACCCCTTTGCTCCTATACTCCACTCCTCTTGTTATGAAGGCCAACATGCCATTTGCTTTCTTCACTGCCTGCTGTACCTGCACGCTTACTTTCATTGACTGATGAACAAGAACACCCAGATCCCGTTGTACTTCCCCTTTTCCCAACTTGACACCATTTAGATAATAATTTTCCTTCCTGTTTTTGCCACCAAAGTGGATAAACTCACATTTATCTACATTAAACCGCATCTGCCACGCATTTGCCCACCCACCCAACCTGTCCAAGTCACCCTGCATCCTCATAGCATCCTCCTCACAGTTCACACTGCCACCCAGCTTTGTGTCATCTGCAAATTTGCTAATGTTACTTTTAATTATTTCATCCAAATCATGAATGTATATTGTGAACAGCTGTGGCCCCAGCACCGAGCCTTGCGGCACCCTACAAGTCACTGCCTGCCTTTCTGAAAGAGACCCGTTAATCCCTACTGCTTGTTTCCTGTCTGCCAACCAATTTTCTATCCATGTTAATTTCCCCTTTGTAAATCCATGCTGATTTGGACCGAACCTGTTACTGCTATCCAATGCGCCGCTATTACATCTTCAATAATTCACTCCAGCATCTTCCCCACCACCGATGTCAGGCTAACTGGTTTATAATTTTCTGCTTTCTCTCTACATCCTTTCTTGAAAAGTGGGATAACATTAGCTACCCTCCAATCCACAGGAACTGATCTAGAATCTATAGAATATTGGAAAATGATCACCAATTCGTCCACGATTTTGTGAAACACCTCCTTGAGTACCCTGGTATGCAGACCATCAGGCCCTGTGGATTTATCAGCCTTCAGTCCCATCAGTCTACCCAACACCATTTCTATCCAACATCAATAATCTATCCCTCCTCACCCCAAACAATTGTCGACACAAGGAACTGCAAATTAACGAAGTGCAGGAGTAATTCAGCGGGTCGGGCAGCATCTCTGAAGAACATGGATAGGATAGGTGACATTTAGTTCTCGACCCTAGGTTCCCATCACTTTTCCATGAGTGATGCTGCCTGACCGGCTGAGTTACTCCAGCACTTTGTGTCTTTTTTTTCCATTAATGTCTTCTGAATCATACATGAACCCAGCTACCATATCTTGGCAATCGAGACCAGAATTCCAAAAATAGATTTTTACAATTTCTTCAAATGCCTTTGCAAGATGTTTGAATTTGATTTAATCTCAGGGGAAATAATTTGAAAAAGCTTTACTGGATATAAACACGTTCCGTTTATTCCAGATCAAAGCAGGTTAACAGCTGCCTTAAACATTCACTTTTTCCAATACTTCATTGCCATGCTGTGAACTATCCCCAGGTTAGAGTTTTGCAGTCATAGGATAGGTTTAAGGTGAAAGGGAAAAGATTTAATAGGAATCTCAGGGGTAACCTTTTCACACAAAGGGTGGCGAGTGTATGGAACGAGCTGCCAGTGGAGGTAGTTGAGGCCGGGATTATCCCAATGTTTATCCTGACCTGTCTAATTGTTTCTTAATTTGGTGGCCTGCACTCTGCTTGAAATGGAACTGCTGCAGTGAACTGCCATCCCACCAGGCCGGAGTCACTGATCTGCCAGCCCACCAGCCCTGAGTGACTGATCTGCCAGCCCACCAGCCCTGAGTGACTGATCTGCCAGCCTACCAGGCCTGAATAACTGAGCTACCAGCCCACCAGGCCTGAGTGACTGAGCTGCCAGCCCAAGAATCCATTTGGCCCACAATATCCATACTGGCCCTCTGGAAATCAGTCCCTTCGGCACACAACACCCATACTAGCGCTCCAGAACGCCCCCCCCCACTGGCCACCAATATTGGATTTGGTGGAGAGGTGGAATATTGCGTTGGGGAATGAGCCCTCCCATGTTAGAGTTCTAGTAAACCTTTATTTGGATCTCAATTATATACTTATACTTTATACTTATATACTTATCCATTATACTTTATTGGCACATGTACCTATGTTTCGCACACAACCCGATTAGGAGGCCGATTAGGAAAAGGGGAGATGCAGCGCGACCTGGGTGTCATGGTACACCAGTCATTGAAAGTAGGCATGCAGGTACAGCAGGCAGTGAAGAAAGCGAATGGTATGTTAGCTTTCATAGCAAAAGGATTTGAGTATAGGAGCAGGGAGGTTCTACTTCAGTTGTATAGGGTCTTGGTGAGGCCACACCTGGAGTATTGCGTACAGTTCTGGTCTCCAAATCTGAGGAAGGACATTATTGCCATAGAGGGAGTGCAGAGAAGGTTCACCAGACTGATTCCTGGGATGTCAGGACTGTCCTATGAAGAAAGGCTGGATAGACTTGATTTATACTCTCTAGAATTTAGGAGATTGAGAGGGGATCTTATAGAAACCTACAAAATTCTTAAGGGGTTGGACAGGCTAGATGCAGGAAGATTGTTCCCGATGTTGGGGAGGTCCAGGACAAGGGGTCAGAGCTTAAGGATAAGCGGGAAATCCTTTAGGACTGAGATGAGAAGGACTTTTTTCACACAGAGAGTGGTGGGTCTCTGGAACTCTCTGCCGCAGAGGGTAGTTGAGGCCAGTTCATTGGCTATATTTAAGAGGGAGTTAGAAGTGGTCTTTGTGGCTAAGGGGATCAGAGGGTATGGAGAGAAGGCAGGTATGGGATACTGAGTTGGATGATCAGCCATGATCATATTGAATGGCGGTGCAGGCTCGAAGGGCCGAATGGCCTACTCCTGCACCTAATTTCTATGTTTCTATGTTTCTAACCCAGTAGGTACATCTCACCGGTAGAACGGCCTCAAGAGATCCGGGGAGAAGGCCGGAACGAGGTACTGAGTCTGGATGATCACCCATGATCACATTGAATGGCGGTGCTATCTCGAATGGCCGACTCCTGCACCTATTTTCTATGTTTCTATGTTACATAAATGTCGCCCGTTTTTGGCCTCAACAAAGTTACAAAAGTGCACCGAACATTCCACTCTATTGCCTGCTCCTCCCCACCGCACCCCACCCCACCACCAGGTCCCTCCTCATTCTCGGTGGACCCCCACCCAGGTTCCCATTGTTCTAGGCGGCCCCCACCCTTCCTCCCACTGGGCCTCCTTTCATTGTCTAAGCCTTTCCTGTCCATGTACCCATCCTAATATCTGCTAAATTGTACCTGCCTATACTACTTCCTCTGACAGGTTGTCCTGGCGTAAGTCACTAAGGTTTCTTCAGCGGTGACTCCCAATGCAGAGCCTTCATCATGTACAGGTAGATGGATGTTGATAACAGTTCAACAGAAATGACAAATCACGAATGTTGTTAATACAAATTTGCTACCTGACTCAAAATTAATAATATTAGGAATATTAGAAACAGATCAATGAATAACAATAAATCAAAGAATTTTTATTGATTACAGTTTAATAATTGGGAAAAAACTTATATTGAAATTTTGGAAGGGTCCTACATCCCCCACAATTAAAATGTGGATCACTGAAATGTCGGAGACACTTAATTTTGAAAGATTAAGACTTGTCCTTCTGGGCAAGTTGGATCAAGAGGGATTTCCCTTGGATTTCAGAGGGATATGGTCTCCATTTATTGAATATTTAAAGGGTCAAAGTGGTTCGGTGCGAGAACCTGACTGATGCCTGAACGAAGAAATAGACGAAGATTTACATATAATAACCCATGGATATATTTCCAATAATGTACAAACTACTTAATACTTCATTCATTTTTCTGAATCTCTATCTTTATTTTATTTTTCTCTTATATTTTCTATCTATATAAAAAATGAAAAATTCATAGAAGTACAAATTAGAAATAACTGTTAATATTAATAACATTAAGAATGCATGCGACATGTATATTTTTATTTTAATATGTACTTCTAATAAAAAATATTTAACAAAAAAAAAAGAAATGACAAATCATTTATTTCGAGCTGTTCCTTGGGCTACAAAAGGCGGAGTCCTTGTGAAAGGGTACTTTGCAATTTACAAGTTCATAAAGTTCTAGGAGCAGAATTAGGCCATTCGGCTCATCAAGTCTACTCCGCCATTCAATCATGGCTGATCAATGTTTCCCTCCTAACCCCATTCTCCTGCCTTCCCCCCATAACCTCTGACACCCATGCTAATCCAGAATCTTATTAATCGCCACCTTAAAAAAATCCATCGACTTGGCCTCCACGGTAGACTGTGCCAAATAATTCCACAGAATTCACCACCCTCTGACTAAAGACTCACTTTATTTCAAGATGGAAAGATATGGACTACTTGTCAAGCAGGCATATGGTGGATACATACAGACATGGCTACCACATTTTTTCTGTCCTTTCATTAGTTAACAATTAAAAAGAAATGGCCTGACAGTTATTTCACAAAGGCTAACTGCTTTTAGGTTAGGCATGTTTTTATTCACTGGCACACAGACAGTTCTGCTGCTGGCTAGTTATACTGTGCTCATGGTGTCATGTCCTAACATTGTGTGTGTTCTCAGAGGGAGGTGCTGAACAAAGGCCAGAAATGTTCTCATCAGGAAATAAGTGCGTGGTCTTGCATTTTGGGAAGTCAAGCCAGGGCAGGTTCTTCACAGTGAATGGTAGAGCACTGGGAAGTGTTGGACTTCCCAGCAGAGGGATTGAGGAATACAGGTACACGTTACCCTGAAAGTGGTGTCGCAGGTAGATAGGTCTTTGAAGAAGACATTTGGTACATTGGGTGCAGAAGGTGGGACGTTGTGTTACAAGAATGATTCCAGGAATGAGCGGGTTAACCGGTGATGAGCGTTTGACAGCACTCGCTGGAGTTTAGAAGGTTGAGGGGGGACCACAGAATAATGAAAGGCACAGATGGAGTGGACGTGGGAAGGATGTTTCCACTATTGGGAGAGTCTAGGACCAGAGGTCACAGCCTCAGAATTAATGGGAGCTCTTTTAGAAAGGAGGTGAGGAGGAACTCCTTTAGTCAGAGGACTCTGTGGGCCTAAGACCCTGTTTTGCTGCCGTATCACTAAAATAAACTATTCATGATTAGAATGGGCGTCAAGGGTTGTGGGGAGAAGGTAGGAACATGGGATCAGGAGGCAGAGATCAACCATGATTGAATGGCGGAGTAGACTTGATGGGCCAAATGACCTAATTCTACTCCTATATTTTGTGAACTTGTGAACTGATCTTACAGTTGCACAAGACATTGGTGAGCCCATATGTAGAGCACTGTGTTCTGGTTTGGTCACCCTGCTATTGGAAAGATAATGACAAGTTGGAAAGAATGCAGGGAAGATTTACGAGGATGTTGCCAGGTCTTGAGGGGCTGAGTTACAGGGAGAGGTTGGGCAGGCTGGGACTTTATTCCTTGGAGCAGAAGGCTGAAGAGTGATCTAATAAAGGTGTATAAAACCATAAGGGGAATTGATAGGGTGAACATTCTTGCCATAGAGGGAGTACAGAGAAGGTTCACCAGACTGATTCCTGGGATGGCAGGACTTTCATGTGAAGAAAGACTGGATAGACTTGGCTTGTACTGGCTAGAATTTAGAAGATTGAGGGGGGATCTTATAGAAACGTACAAATTGTTAAGGGGTTCGACAGGCTAGATGCAGGAAGATTGTTCCCAATGTTGGGGAAGTTTAGATCAAGGGGTCATAGTTTAAGGATAAGGGAGAAGTCGTTTAGGACTGAGATGAGAAATACATTTTTCACACAGAGAGTGGTGAATCTGTGGAATTCTCTGCCACAGAAGGTAGTTGAGGCCAGTTCATTGGCTATATTTAAGAGGGTGTTAGATGTGGCCCTTGTGGCTAAAGGGATCGGGGGTATGGAGAGAAGGCAGGTACAGGATACTGAGTTGGATGATCAGCCATGATCATATTGAATGGCGGTGCAGGCTCGAAGGGACGAATGGCCTACTCCTGCACTTATTTTCTATGTTTCTATTTTTCAGTTCTATGTATGATACAGCACGGAAACACCACCGAGTCCGCACCGACCAGCGATCCCCGCACATTGACACTATCCTAGCGACAATTTACATTTACACCAAGCCAATTAACCTACAAACCTGTACGTCTTTGCAGTGTGGGAGGTAACCTAAGATCTTGGCAAAAACTCATATGGCCACGGGAAGAATGTACAAACACCATACAGACAACGAAGGCAGCAACTCTACCGCTGCACGTGCGCTGAAGGGCCTGTTTGTGCTAAATGACTCTATGACTCTATGAGAGGAACGGTGGTGCTGGCTCGAAGGGCCGAATGGCCTACTCCTGCACCTATTGTCTATTGCCTATTGCCTATTGACCCTTGCAGCTGACTGGATGAAATAAAACGCTCCAACTTTCAGCTTTACACTTCAGAGATACAGGCCCTTCGGCCCACCGAGTCAGCGCCAACCAATGGTCACACCATACACTAGCACTATCTTACATGCTCAGGGCAATTTACAATTTTTACCAAACCCAATTAATCTACAAAACTGGGAACCTTGGTTTCACACAATCATCATCATCATCATCATCATCATCATCATCATCATCTTCTTCTTCTTCTTCTTCTTCTTCTGCCTAAAGTTGTCGGACAACTTGTTCTATTTGATCTTATTTAATTGTGTACGCCGGGTTGATTGCATTCGTAGAAACAGGGCGGACCACGTGAAGGTTGCAAATTCGATCACCGAGAACTGGTGGAGCCATTGGGCGCAGCAGTATAGTTGCTGCCTTACAGCGAATGCAGCGCCGGAGACCGGGGTTCGATCCCGACTACGGGTGCTGTCTGTACGGAGTTTGCACATTCTCCCCAAGACTTGCGTGGTTTTTCTGACATTTTTCCTGCATCTAGCTTGTCCAGTCCTTTTATAATTTTATATGGTTCTATAAGATAACCCCTCATCCTTCTAAACTCCAGTTAATACAAGCCTAGTCTTTTCAATCTTTTCTCATATGACAGTCCAGCCGTCCCAGGGATCAATCTCGTTAACCTACGCTGCACTGCCTCAATCACAAGGATGTCCTTCCTCATATTAGGAGACCACGACTGGTCCAGATGTGGCCTCACCAGAGCCCTATACAGCTGCAGAAGAACCTCTTTACTCCTATACTGAAATCCTCTTGTTATGACTGTGTCATAACACTTTTCCAAGACTGTGGCCCCTGGTTCTGGACCTGCCCAACATTGGGAACATTTTTCCTTGGGAGACGTGACAACGAACTAAACTGAACTGACCTGCGGCAAGACTGTGACCTGACTGCAGACCAACAGGTGCAAGGGAGAAGTGTTGTCAAATAATTAATATTTTCCTTGCGAAATAACCAAGTTTGTCTTAGTCCCTTTTAATTATTCAAAATTTGCTTCAAGACTTTTATGCGATGAGCCATTTTAAACCACCGAAATGGTTAAAAATGATCTGATGCTGTTTTAGTGAAATGTTTCTCAGTGCCACTGACATTTACAAGCACTCGTGGTACTTGGCAGTTGGCAAAGTCAATGTGTGTTTTGGTTAGCAATGAAAGTTAACTGCGCAAGGCCTTTGCATTCAGGATTAGGTCGGCATTAACCATCAATTTAACATTTGGGGATCTGTTCTTGATCAGTGTGTTGTAATCAGCAATGACGCATGCCTTCAGGAAAGGCCCTGGATGTTAACATTGTGTGTAGGAAGGAACTGCAGGTGCTGGCTTATTGCGAAGATAGACACAAAGTGCTGGAGTAATGGGAGTAACGAAAAGTGAAAGGCCTGGATATTGATTGGATCTTATAGTAACGTATAACATTATGAAAGGACTGGACAGGCTAGATGCAGGAAAAATGTTCCCAATGTTGGGCGAGTCCAGAACCAGGGACCACAGTCTTAGAATAAAGGGGAGGCCATTTGGGACTGAGGTGAGTAAAAAAACCTTTTCACCCAAAGAGTTGTGAATTTGTGGAATTCCCTGCCACAGAGGGCAGTGGAGGCCAAATCACTGCATGGATTTAAGAGAGAGTTGGATTGAGCTCTAGGGGCTAGTGGAATCAAGGGATATGGGGAAAAGGCAGGCACGGGTTATTGATTGGGGGCGATCAGCCATGATCACAATGAATGGCGGTGCTGGCTCGAAGGGCCGAAAGGCCTCCTCCTGCACCTATTTTCTTGGGCTAATGGAATCAAGGGGAGAAAGCAGGAACGGGGTACTGATTTTGGATGATCAGCCATGATCATATTGAATGGCGGTGCTGGCACCAAGGGCTGAATGGTCTACTCCTGCACCTATTTTCTATGTTTCTATGTTTCTATTAAAGGACGTTCCTTTAGGAAGGAGATCAGGAGGATTTTTTTTAGTTGGAGGGTAGTGAATCTATGGAATTCTTTGCCGCAGAAGGCTGTGGAGGCCACATCAGTGAATATTTTTAAGATAGAGATAGATAGATAGATAAATAGACAATAGACAATAGGTGCAGGCCATTTGCCCATCAAGCCAGCACCGCCATCACTGTGATCATGGCTGATCATCCCCAATCAGTACCCCGTTCCTGCCTTCTCCCCCAAATCCCTTGACTCCACTATCTTTAGGCGCTCTATCTAACTCTTTCTTGAAACCATCCAGGGAATTGGCCTCCACTGCATTCTGAGGCAGAGAATTCCACAGATTCACAACTCCCTGGGCGAAAATGTTTTTCCTCATCTACGTTCCAAATGGCCTTCCCCTTATTCTTAAAATGTGGCCCCTGGTTCTGCACTCCCCTAACATCGAGAACATGTTTCCTGCCTCTAGTGTGTCCAATCCCTTAATAATCTTATATGTTTCAATAAGATCTCCTCTCGTCCTTCTAAGTTCCAGTGTATACAAGCCCAGCCGCTCCATTCTTTGAACATATGATAGTTCAGCCATCCATGGAATTAACCTCTTGAACCTACGCTGCACTCCCTCAATAGCAAGAATGTCCTTCCTCAAATTTGGGGACCAAAACTGCTCACAATACTCCAGGCGTGGTCTCACCAGGGCCCTGCACAACTGCAGAAGGTCCTCTTTGGTCCTATACTCAACTCCTCTTTTTATGAAGGTCAACCTGCCATTATCTTTCTTCACTGATTCTTGATTAGCGCGGGTGTCAGGAGTTATGGGGAGAAGGCAGAAGAATGGGGTTGGGAGGGAGAGATAGATCAGCCACAATTGAATGGCGGAGTAGACTTGATGGGCCAAATGGCCTAGTTCTGCTCCTATCTCTCATGAACTATGAACTTTTGAACTCAGCGGGTCAGGCAGCATTTTGGGAGACAAGGAAAAGGGTGACATTTTGGGCCTGAAAATGGGTTACATCACGAAACATCACCTATTCCTTTTCTCCAGAGCTGCTATCTGACCCGCTGAGTTACTCCAGCACTTTGTGTTAACATTGTGTATGTATTTACTCAGATTCATAGAATCATAGAGTCTTACAGCACGGAAACAGCCCCTTCAGCCCAACTCGTTCGTGTCGACCTAGATGTCCCATCTAAGCTGGTCCCATTTGCCCCAATTTGGCACATATCCCACTAAATCTTTCCTATCTGTGTACCTGCCTGCATCTTTTCAATATTGTTATTGTACCTGCCTCACGATACTTGTGGACGGAGCACCAAGGCAAATTCCTTGTATGTGAATACTTGGCCAATAAACTTACATACTTACTCAACTGCAGCTCAATCCGTGTACCCACCATCCTCTGAGTGAAAAAGTTGCTCCTCAGATTCTGATTAAATCTTTCCCATCGCACCTTATGTCCTCTGGTTCTTGTTTCCCATACCCTGGGTAAAAGACTGTACATTCACCTATCTATTCCCCTCATGATCTTATACACCTCTATAACATCACCCTTCTGCCTCCTACGTTTGAAGGAATAAAGTCCTAGCCTGCCCAACCCCTCCCTATAGCTCAGAGCTTCAAGTCCTGCCAACATCCTTGTATATTTCGGCACTCGAGTTAATTCTGCTCTCCCCAAAAATATCTTCCCACTTGCCCTGTCTTTATGCATTTTCTCTAAGGCCTTATACCTACCTGTTCATTTTCTTCCCTCTATCCCTCGAGCCCCTCCCTTGACAGTGTTTAGTTTAGTTTATTGTCACGTGCATGAAGGTACAATGAAAAGCTTTTGTTGCATGCTAACCAGTCAGCAGAAAGACAACACATGATTACAATCAATCCATTTACAGTGTATAGATACATGATGAGGGAATAACGTTTAATAACAGCAAAGTCCAATCAAGGATAGTCCGAGGGTCACCAAAGAGGTAGATAGTAGTTCAGCACTGCTCTCTGCTTGTGGTAGGATGATTCAGTTGCCTGATAACAGCTGGGAAGAAACTGTCCCTGAATCTGGAGGTGTGCATTTTCACACCTTCTATACCTTTTGCCTGATGGGAGGGTGGAGAATAGGGAGTGGCCAGGGTGTGACTGGTCATTGACAATAGACAATAGGCAATAGACAATGGGTGCAGAGTATGCCATTCGGCCCTTCGAGCCAGCACCGCCATTCAATGTGATCAGTGCTGATCATCCACAACCCCTTCCTGACTTCTCCCCATATCCCTTGACTCCGCTATCTTCAAGAGCTCTATCTAACTATTTCTTGAAAGCATACAGAGAATCGACCCCCACTGCCTTCTGAGGCAGAGAATTCCGCAGATTCACAACTCACTGGGTGAAAAATGATGCTGCTTGCCTTGCCGAGGCAGTGTGAGGTACAAATGGAGTCAATAGAAGGGAGGTTGGTTTGTGTGATGGCCTGGGCTGTGCCCACAATTCATTGCAATTTATTTGCAGTCTTGGATGGAGCCGTTCCCAAACCAATCTGTGATGCGTTCTGACAACATGCCTTCTGTGGTGCATCTGGAGAAGTCGTTGGGAGTTGCAGGGGACATGCCAAGCTAGGGTTAACAATGCTCCAAGCCTGGGGTCCCTTGGATGGTAAACACATCTCTGCTGATGCAGCAACCAAAAATGGCAAGAGCCGGGTCATTCGCAAACTATTTGGTGGTGCGCATATTTATGAACCCTGTAATTAAAAAAAAAAGCTCTCTTTAAATGCTGGCAATGCCCTTCAGAAAATTTGATTGAGAACAGCTGGACACATCCAGTAATGATGTATCTCGGCTCTGTACATCAGCTTGCCCAACATCCCTCCGGTGAAATTCAACCACGCACATAAGACCCACAGACAGCGTGTGTCTTATGCTATGGAGAGGATGTTTCCACTAGTGGGAGAGTCTAGGACTAGAGGTCATAGCCTCAGAATTAAAGGACGTTCATTTTGTGGAGAAATGTCTTTAGTCAGAGGGTGATGAATCTGTGGGATTCTTTGCCACGGAAAGCTGTGGAGGTCAAGTCAGTGAATATTTTTAAGGCAGAGATAGATAGATTCTTGATTAGTGCGGGTGTCAGGGGTTATGGGGAGAAGGCAGGAAAATGGGGTTGGGAGGGAGAGATAGATCAGCCATGATTGAATGGTGGAGTCAACTTGATGGGCCAAATGGCCTAATTCTACTCCTATCTTATGGACTACACTTATGACATGTGTAGAGAAGCACGTCTTGAATGGAGGATTGCGATCAGCTTCGGCAGTTCTTAAAGACAAGAAGACAAAGGACTTGAAGTTCCTGGGCCAGTGCAGAGGGTGCAGGTGGCACAGTGGTAGAGTTGCTACCTTACAGCGCCAGAGACCCGGGTTCAATCCTCACTACAGGTGCTTGTCTCTACAGTGTTTGTACGTTCTCCCCGTGACCTGCATGGGTTTTCCCCGGGATCTCCGGTGTCCTCCCACACTCTAAGGACCCAACAGGTTTGTAGGTCAATTTGCTTGGTAAGAACTGCCCTTAGTGTGTGTAGGATAGTGCAAGGGTGCCGGGATCGCTGGTCATCGCGGACACGGTGGGCCGAAGGGCCTGTTTCCCCCGCTGCATCTCTGAACGAAACTAAACTAAGCCCAGTTGGTTCAGCTTCTTCCAAGTATAAACTCATGAGGTGAACAGATAGCGTGAATGTACACGGTCTTCTACCCAGGGTTGGAGAATCGAGGACAGGAGGACGTATGTGTAAGGTGAAAGGGGCAAGATTCAATATGAACCTGAAGGGAACCTTTTTCACACAGAGGGCGGTGGGTTGTTGGAATTTGTTGTCAGAGGAGGTGGTTGAGGTAGGTGCTATAATAACATTTAATAGGCATTTGGACAGGATAGGTTTAGAGGGAAAATTGACCTTCACTAGCTTAGATGGGGCATCTTGGTTGGCATGGACAAATTGGGCCAAAGGGCCTGTTTCTGTGCTAAATAACTCTATGACTCTATTGGGGAAACCATGGTTCCCAGAGTTCCACTCTCCCATCATTGATGAGGCCCTCACTCATGTCTCCTCAGTACCCCGCAGCTCCGCCCTTGCTCCACCTCCCCCTAGTCGCATCAGAGACAGAGTCCCCCTTGTCCTTACCTTCCACCCCATCAGCTGTCGCGTACAACACAAAATCCTCCGACGTTTTCGCCACCTCCAACGGGATCCCACCACTAGTCACATTTTCCCATCTCCACCCCTTTCCGTCTTCCGCAGAGACCGTTCCCTCCGCAACTCCCTGGTTAACTCACCCCTTCCCACCCACACCGCTCCCCTCCCCAGGTAACTTCCCCTGCAACACTTGTCACTCTACCTTCTCCCTTGACTCTGTCCAGGGACCCCGACAGTCCTTTCTGGTTAGGCAGAGGTTCACTTGCACCTCCTCCAACTTCATCTACTATATCCGTTGTTCAAGATGTGGACTCTTATATATCGGCGAGATCAAAAGCAGACTGGGCGATCGTTTCGCGGAACACCTTCGCTCAGCCCGCCTGAACCTACCCGACCTCCCGGTTGCTGGACACTTTAATTCTCCTTCCCATTCCTACACAGATCTTTCGGTCCTAGGTCTCCTCCATTGTCAGAGTGAGGCTAAATGCAAATTGGAGAAACAGCTTCTCATATTTCGCTTGGGCAGCTGACAGCCCAGTGGTATGAATATTGATTTCTCTAACTTCAAGTGACCCCGGCATTCCCACTCTGTCCATCTCTCCCCCACCCAACGTGCACCAGTTCCTCGTTTTCACCCAACAAACAGGTAACAATGGCCGGTTTCCATTATCAGTGTTACATTTTTGTATGACTTCCATTCATTGTTCTTTATCTCTCTACATCATAGTCTATATTTCTCGTTTCACAGACGCTGCCTGTCCGGCTGAGTTATGCCAGCGTTGGCTATGTGTCTATCGTTGGCTATCTTACATTAGAATCATGGAGTCATTGATTCATATAATATGGAAACAGACCCTTCAGTTAACTTTATCAATGCCAACCAAGATAGAAACATAGAAATTAGGTGCAGGAGTAGGCCATTCGGCCCTTCGAGCCTGCACCGCCATTCAATATGATCATGGCTGATCATCCACCTCAGTATCCCATACCTGCCTTCTCTCCATACCCTCTGATCCCCTTAGCCACAAGGGCCACATATAACTCCCTCTTAAATATAGCCAATGAACTGGCCTCAACTACCCTCTGTGGCAGAGAGTTCCAGAGACCCACCACTCTCTGTGTGAAAAAAGTCCTTCTCATCTCGGTCCTAAGGATTTCCCCCTTATCCTTAAGCTGTGACCCCTTGTCCTGGACCTCCCCAACATCGGGAACAATCTTCCTGCATCTAGCCTGTCCAACCACTTAAGAATTTTGTAAGTTTCTATAAGATCCCCTCTCAATCTCCTAAATTCTAGAGAGTATAAATCCAGTCTTTGTTTATAAGACAGTCCTGACATCCCAGGAATCAATCTGGTGAACCTTCTCTGCACTCCCTCTATGGCAATAATGTCCTTCCTCAGATTTGGAGACCAGAACTGTACGCAATACTCCAGGTGTGGTCTCACCAAGACCCTATACAACTGAAGTAGAACCTCCTTGCTCCTATACTCGAATCCTTTTGCTAACATACCACTCGCTTTCTTCACTGCCTGCTGCATCTGCATGCCTACTTTCAATGACTGGTGTACCATGACACCCAGGTCTCGCTGCATCTCCCCTTTTACTAATCGGCCACCATTTAGATAATAGTCTGAAGCCTCATCTAAGCTTAGTTTTTTGGATACAGCGCAAAAACAGGTCTTTCAGCTCACCGAGCGCATTGACCAGCAATCCCCACACATTAACACGACCCTTACACACAATTGGGACAATTTTTAAAAACATTTTCACCAAGCCAATTAATCTACAAACCTGCATGTCTTTGGAGTGTGGAGGGGAAACTGAAGATCTCGAAGAAAACCCACCCTGGTTACGGGGAGAACGTACAAACTCCGTAGAGACAGCACCCGTCGTCAGGATTGAGCCCGGGTCTCTGGCTCTGTAAGGCAGCACCTCTACCGCAGTGCCACCGTGCTATCCTATTTGCTAGTCCCAATTGTTTGTGTTTGGCTTGCATCACTCTAAACTTCTTGGACCAAGGAGATATGCAATATTTTTGCTCGCTTTAAGGCCTGATCTCCTAGCGACACAGGATCGCTGAAGTAGGCATCGGCCTGGCCCAATGTGAACCCATCGGTTCACGATTGCATCACTATTATGCAGGGCATGTGAAGGAAGGAAATGCAGGTGCTGGTTTAAACCGAAGAAAGACACAAAAAGCTGGAGTAACTCAGTGGGACAGGCAGCATCTCTGGAGAGAAGGAATGGGTGACGTTTCGGGTCGAGACCCTTCTTCAGGCTAGTCAGGGGAAAGAGAAACGAGAGATATAGACGATGATGTAGAGAGATAAAGGACAATCAATGAACAATATGAAAAAACGTAACGATGACAAAGGAAACAGGCCATTGTTAGCTGTTTGTTGTGGGAGGGATAGAGAGAGAGGGAATGCCAGAGTTACTTGAAGTTAGAGGAATCAATATTCATACCTCTGGGTTGTAAGTAAGTAAGTTTAAGTAAGTAAGTAAGTAAGTTTATTGGCCAAGTATTCACATACAAGGAATTTGCCTTGGTGCTCCGCCCACAAGTAACAACGTGACACGCAGTGACAGTTACGAATGACTCAGAAAACACTAAACATTAATAATAATAAAACATTAATGATAAAACAAATTGATCAAGCATGTGAACCAACAAAATACCAGATCAAAGGGAGGCTACAGATTTTTGGCTGTTGAGTAGAGCAACTACTCGTGGATAAAAACTGTTTTTATGTCTGGCTGTGGCAGCTTTGACAATCCGGAGTCGCCTTCCAGAGGGAAGTGATTCAAAGAGTTTGTGGCCAGGGTGAGAGGGGTCAGAGATGATCTTGCCCGCTCGCTTCCTGGCCCTTGCAGTGTACAGTTCATCAATGGAGGGAAGGTTGCAGCTAATAATCTTCTCTGTTGATCGGATGATTCGCTGCAGCCTCCAGGTGTCGTGCTTGGTGGCTGAGCCAAACTAGACCATGATGGAGAAGGTGAGAACAGACTCTACGATGGCTGTGAAGAATTGGACCATCATTGCCTGTGGCAGATTGTGCTTCCTCAGCTGCCGCAGGAAGTACATCCTCTGTTGTGCCTTTTTGACCGTGGAGTCGATGGTAGCCCCCCACTTAAGGTCCTTGGAGATGATGGTTCCCAGGAACTTAAAAGACTCCACAGATGTGACTGTGGTGTTGTTGATGGTGAGTGGGGTGAGGGGAGGGGGAGCTCTCTTAAAGTCTACAATCAATTCCACTGTCTTAAGGGCATTGAGCTCCAGGTTGTTGCTACGGCACCAGGAGTCCAGCTGTGACACTTCCTGTCTGTAGGCAGATTCCTCCCCATCCTGGATCAGCCCAATCAGGGTTGTGTCGTCCGCAAACTTGAGAAGCTTGACAGAGGAGTCAGTGGAGGTGCAGTCGTTGGTGTAGAGAGAGTAGAGGAGAGAAGAGAGTATACAGCCTTGTGGTGCTCCTATGCTGAGTGTTTGCGGGTCCGAGATGTGCTTTCCCAGCCTCACATGCTGCTTCCTGTCTGTCAGGAAGCTGGTGATCCACTGACAGAGGGGTTCAGGCACAGTCAACTCGGAAGGTTTGGAGTGTAGTAGCTCTGCCTAAGTTCTCAATTGTCGGCCACAAACAGATGAAAACAACAGGGTGGGGGGCAACCGAACCCATTCCCATCTCTTCACTAAACTTTCCTCAACATGCTGGAGTAACTCAAAGGGTCAGGCAGCATCCCTGGAGGAGAACATGGATAGTTGATGTTTCAGATCGGGCCCTCACTCTCTCACTGTTCAGTTTAGTTTATTGTCACATGCACTGAGGTACATCGAAAGGCTATTGATGCATGTCAACCAGTTAGTGGAAGGATAATACACGATTACAATTGGGCCGTTTACAGAGTGGAGATACATGATAAGGGAATAACGTTTAGTGCAAGGTAAAGCCATCAAAGTCGATCAAGGATAGTCTGAGGGTCATCAAAGAGGTGGATAGTAGTTCAGCACAGCTCTCTGGTTATAGTAGGGTGATTCAGTTGCCTGATAACAGCTGGGAAGAAACTGTCATATGCTGAGAGAATGCAGCGGTTGGGCTTGTACACTCTAGAGCTTAGAAGGATGAGAGGGGAGCTTATTGAAAAATAATAGATTGTTAAGGATAGAGGCTGGAAACATGTTCCCGATGTTGGGGGAGTCCAGAACCAGGGGCCACAGTTTAAGAATAAGGGGTAATCCATTTAGAACGGAGACGAGGAAACACTTTTTCTCACAGAATGTTGTGAGTTTGTGGAATTCTCTGCCTCAGAGGGCGGTGGAGGCCGGTTCTCTGGATGCTTTCAAGAGAGAGCTAGATAGGGCTCTTAAAGATAGTGGAGTCAGAGGATATGGGGAGAAGGCAGGAACGGGGTACTGATTGGGGTTGATCAGCCATGATCACATTGAATGGCAGTGCTGGCTCGAAGGGCCGAATGGCCTACTCCTGCGTCTATTGTCTATTGTCTATTGTCCCTGAATCTAGAGGCCCGCTCCTTCTCTGTGGTTCATTCTGCCCTCCTCAATCATCCTCACTAACATTTGTGTTTCCTTTTCTTCCTCCTGACTCGACTAGATGCTGGTTGGAAACCACCGAAGGATGGACACAAAAAGCTGGAGTAACTCAAGTGGAACAGGCAGCATCTCTGGAGAGAA
Source organism: Raja brachyura (assembly GCA_963514005.1). The sequence goes on along the minus strand of OY740782.1, from coordinate 142,170,009 downwards.
GGAATAGGTGATGTTGAGCAATGGAACCCATCTTCAGACCCAGAAACGAGAGATGTAGTCGATGATGTACTCCAAAGGAAGGTCTGGACCCGAAACATCACCCATTCCTTCTCTCCAGAGGTGTTGCCTGCTCCGCTGAGTTACTCCACCTTTTTGTATACATCCTTCAGTGAAATTCTTGGTAGTTTCCGGCATCAGCGTCTCTTGTTCTAGTTGAGTCAGAAGGGAGAGAAGGAAGCACTCCAGCTTTTTGGGTTTATCTTCTGTTCATAGAAACATAGAAACATAGAAAATAGGTGCAGGAGTAGGCCATTCGGCCCTTCAAGCCAGCACCGCCATTCAATGTGATCATGGCTGATCATCCAACTCAGTATCCCGTACCTGCCTTCTCTCCATACCCCCTGATCCCTTTAGCCACAAGTGCGACATCTAACGCCCTCTTAAATATAGCCAATGAACTGGCCTCAACTAACTTCTGTGGCAGAGAATTCCACAGACTCACAACTCTCTGTGTAAAGAATGTTTTCCTCATCTCGGTCCTAAAGGAATTCCCCCTTATCCTTAGACTGTGACCCCTTGTTCTGGACTCCCCCAACATCGGGAACAATCTTCCAGCATCTAGCTTGTCCAACCCCTTAAGAATTTTGTAAGTTTCTATAAAATCCCCCCTCAATCTTCTAAATTCCAGCAAGTACAAGCCGAGTCTATCCAATCTTTCCTCATATGAAAGTCCTGACATCCCAGGAATCAGTCTGGTGAATCTTCTCTGTACCCCCTCTATGGCAAGGTTCAAACCAGCTTCTGCAGCTCCTTCCGACACACCAAGAATGACATCTGCATTGGGTTCCCGGAATCTGCTGGAGCCCCACAGTGAAAGTGGGAAGATGGAGGGGAGGGGATCGGATCGCGAGCTATTGTACTCATTTGTTTTCCATTATTCTTTATACAAAAGCATCAATTACATGCGCTCCTGAAAGGGGATGTCTGGGAAGATGGATGTCAAGGGGGAGTGGGGTTGATGGATAGTGCTTCTGCCGCTCCTGTGTGGTCCGTGGGAGTCTTGCTTCCGTACACTGTGAAACTGATGTGTGGCAGTGATACCAAAGCTCTCGTTGCCCAGGCTGAATATTAAAATACTTTTCAAATTTATCTCCACAATTGTGCGAGTATTGAACAAGACCCAGAACGTGGAGTAATTTTTCCAGGAATCTTCATGGAGGTCTGCATGTATGATATATAATTATTCCCACTCATGGGCCTGGCCACATCCCGGTTGGAGCTAGCAGTCACAATCCGATCAGGGAGACCTCCCTGAATACATTTTTTTTTGCTTGTCCATATTCTATTGTTTATATTGGACAAGTAGAAACCTTACCACTTTCCAACTGGAGAAGCACCGATTCGGGACTTACCTGGACTTTATCTGGACTTTGCCTTGTCTTAACTTCTGGACGTCTGCAGAGGCGGCTGGGGAGGGTTGAGGTCCCGACCACGGGGGAAAATGGAGGAGGACTGGCCACATTTTGTGCCTTCCACCACAGTGATGTATGCTGTGGTGGATGTTTGTGTTAAAAGATTTTTATTGTGTACTTTACCATTGTACCGCTGCTGGCAAATTCATTTCACTTGCACTTTATGTGCAAGTGACAAATAACACTGATATTGATATTGATTGATATTGAACCCGACAGCGCCATTTCTGTTCTACTTTCAAAACAGTCAAGTACCTTGGAAAACTGATTGGTCCACATTTGACCAAGCTTACAGAGCAGCTATTAGAACCAGGGGGCAATGGCCAGGCATAAAAATGGTCAACAAGAGGTGTCGACCTGATCGTCACCCATTCCTCCTCTCCAGAAATGCTGCCTGACCCAGCTGAGTTGCCCCAGCTTTTCGTGTCTTTAAACCTGCATCTGCAGTTCCTCCCTACACATTTTGTCTGCTCCACTGCAGAATCTCCTCAAGGTCTGCCAGCTTTGACGTTCTCCTCCTCTCTCCAAGGTTCAAGGTTCAAGGTTAGTTTATTTGTCACATACACCAATTGGTGTAGTGAAATGTTTCTTGCCATGCAACACATAAAATAAAGAATACAGACACAACACTAATAAAGAGATTTAAACATTAAAAAAAAACATCCCCCCACAAAGGTTCCCATTGTGAGGGAAGGCACAATGTCCAGTCCCCAACCCATGTCCACCCATAGTCAGGCCTATTGAGGCCTCCACAGTTGCCTTCACGGAGGCCCGATATTCCAGGCCGTTCTCGCCGGGTGATGGTGCTCCAGCGTCGGGAGAATCCTCTCAGCGGCTTGGGACAACTGAATGCGAGAGTTCTGCAACATCCTCTCTCGCTGCACCCCATCTGTGATTCCTCCTGCTCTCCGGCCATCACCTATCCCACAGCCAACAACCGACCATTGTGGGCTCCATCAATCCTTGGTCATTGTGGTATTGGGCCATTCTTTGGAAAGTGAACCAATCTGTCACAGACGTGACCAGATGGCATCACATAAAAAAAGTTACTGTAAGAGATTAATCGTATTCATTGCTATTTTCCTACCCTACAGAACTATAATGCATGCCTGCCAAAGATATGCACATTCTAGCTTTTTAAAATTCAGAGTTTGTAAGAAAAAACTGAGTTAGGAAAAAAATGTCTCCATGTGAGGTCACACACCTGACCAGTCATATTTGACCTCTGACCCTAAACAAACATTGTCAGCATAATAGAAAAATTTCACTTGGTAAACTTCGAACAAAATATGAATCATATACAGTACAAAACAATATACCTGTAATGCTTTCAGAATTAGATGAGATGTATGCCACAGTTTTTCATATTTGTGGTCACACATGTGACTAAGAATGGGCCTATTTTGCATATCTTCCATTAATTTGTCCTAAGTACCATCTGTATTTCTTGTTCCCCTTTCCCCTGACTCTTTGTTTGAAGAAGGGTCCCGACCCAAAAACGTACCCTATTCCTCTGTACAGACAGCACCCTAAAGGGCCTGTCCTACCAGCATCCGACTCCATGCGATGAGTGTGATCAAACTAGAAGCGGGGGCCGCGTGGAGGTCGGGTGATCTCCTGTACGGGGCCGTTCCCACCAGCATGCACCTGCATGCGGTAAACACGACCAAACTGGCAGCGAAGGCCACGCGGAGGTCGGGTGAGTGGCGCAACGCGGTGCAAAGTGAGGCAAACTTGGAGCGAAGTCTAAAGGTAAGTTTGCCAGGACAGAGAGGGACACACAGAGAGGGGCACAGAGGCACACACAGAGAGGGCCACGGAGCCACACACAGAGAGGGTCACGGAGGCACCTACAGAGAGGGTCACGATGTCGGGGCGGTGTGTAATGCGTCGAGGCGGCTGCGAGCTGACAAGCCGTTGCCGCGCGGAATTTTTGAACATGGTCAGTTTTTCGGAGCCCCGCGCGATGCCGGGACGAACTCCGCACAATTCCGCACGGCTCCGGCAATCGAAGTGGGACCGGCCCCGCGACGCCGAACGGCTCAAGCAACCACGTTAGGTCGCGCTCATTGCATAGAGTTGCATGCTGGTGGGACAGGCCGTTTAGTCAGGATCAAACCCAGGTCTCTGGCGCTGTAAGGCAGCAACTCTACCGCTGCGCAACCCTGCCGCCCGCGCCGAAGATAAACACAAAATGCTGGAGTAACTCGGCAGGTCAGGCAGCTTCGCTGGAGAAAAGGAATAGGTGACGTTTCGGGTCAAGACCCTTCATGTGACCCATCAGACTCACCCAAAAACCAAACCTATTCCTTCTCTCCTTAGATGCTGCCTGAGCTGCTGAGTTTCTCCAGCATTTTGTGTCTATGCCTCTTACTGATCTTGTACCCTTCCAACCACCCTCAATCATGTGGTTGTTGACTATCTGACAATTAATGATCCTCCAACGATCACCAACTCACAATTCTGACTATAAATTTGTCCAGTCACTTATTTCCTCCTGACCATCGATATCTCTCTCTTTGACTGTTGAGTTCATCCTTTGTATAAAATTATAAAATTAACATATACGATTACCCGACCTGGGCTTGTATTCAGTGGAATTTAGAAGGATGAGGGGGAATCTTATAGAAACATATAAAATTATAAAAGGACTGGACAAGCTAGATGCAGGAAAAATGTTCACAATAATGGGGCAGTCCAGAATCCAGGGGCCACAGTCTTAGAATAAAGGGGAGGCCATTTAAAACTGAGATGAGAAAAAAACGTTTTAACCCAAAGAGTTGTGAATTTGTGGAAGGCAGAAGCGGCCAAGTCACTGGATGAATTTATAAGAGAGTTCGATAGAGCTCTAGTGATCAAGGGATATGGGGAGAAGGCCCACGGGTTACTGATTGTGGATGATCAGCCATGATCACAATGAATGGCGGTGCTGGCTCGAAGGGCCAAATGGCCTCCTCCTGCACCTATTTTCTATCTTTCTACGTTTTCCTACTGACCACAAATTGTCCATTTGACTGGTTATACCTAATCCTGACAACTAATCCCCTTTCCCCCAGTTACCAACCCGGTTCTCATGACTGACGATCCCCATCCAGGCCATCGATTCCTGCACACTTTCATAACTACTGACCCATTTCTGAATGATTGGCCCCCTGCAACGAGTGACTATATCTTCGACCAATATACAGAAGCTGACCATTGTATCAACTGCCCAGCCGTTGTCCCAACCACCCACCCAATACTTCACCACCTTTGTCAACAACCCACCTGACCCTTTCAATAACCTCTCTGCCTACCAATTGTCCCGATTTTTTCCTCATTCTCGATCCTCCTCCCATTTCCAGGCTGGAGACCCTGTCCCTGATCCCAGCCTTGGACTGATCCGATTTCCTCCACTTACTCAATCGTCTAGGGGCTTAGGTCATGTGATAGGAGCAGAATTAGGCTATTCGGCCCATCAAGTCTACTCCGCCATTCAATCATGGCTGATCTATCTCTCCCTCCTAACGCTATTCTCTTGCCTGCTCGTCATAACCTCTGACACACATACTAACCAAAAATGTAACTATCTATGCCTTAAAATCCATTGACTTGGCCTCCATAGCCTTCTGTGGCAGATAATTCTAAGGCTATGACCTCTAGTCCTAGACTCTCCCACTAGTGGTAACATCCTCTCCACATCCACTCTATCTAAGTCTTTCACTCTTCGGTACATTTCAATGAGGTCCCCTCTCATTCCTCTAAACTCCAGCGAGTACATGTCATCAAACGCACATCATATGTGGGTACATGGAACAAATTGCCAGAGGAGGAAGTTGAGGCAAGGACTATCCCAGCATTTAAGAAAGTTAGACAGGCACATAGATAGGACAGGTTTGGAGGGATATGGACCACACTCGGGCAGGTGGGACTAGCGTAGCTGGGACATGTTTGCTGGTGTGTCTGAATTTTGCAACTGAAGGCTGCAAAATGGGAAAGAGAATGGAGCGGTTGGGCTTGTACACTCTCGAGTTTAGAAGGATGAGAGGGGATCTCATTCAATTCAATTGGCACAGTGAAATGAAGTTGCCATACAGGAAAAAAATAAAGAGTAGATGGAAATTCAACATAAAACATCCCCTCACAGCAGGATCAAAATTTCCCATCGTGAGGGAAGGCACCAAAGTCAGTCTCTTCCCCTGATGTTCCCGAATGTTCCCCCGTGGTCGGGGCCTCCTCGAGCCCTCCGCAGTCGCCGCTCCGGGCGGCCCGATGTTCAGGCCCGCTCCCCGGGGTGATGTAAGCCCGACGTCGGGGCTGGGGGACGTCCTCAGCGGCCTGGACCCTGAGTCGGCCCACTCCTACCGGAGTCCGCGGCTCCCAAAGTCCGAAGGCGCGCCGGGTGGAGACCAACGCTGTAGGCCCTCGGCAAAGGGTCCCAGGACTCCATGGAGTTCAGCGCCGCCCGCGTTGGGAGCTCTCCCAACCAGAGCTCCACGATGTTGGAGCAGCGGCCCAAAGCTCCGGAGCTCCAACGGCGACCCAGGTAGGCATCGCCCGCTCCGTGGTGACTCCAGCGCCGCCGCCACTGTTGCAGGTCTGGCCCGGTTCCCGGTTCCCGGTCCCCGGCAGGAAAGGTCACTCGGATCCAGGAGGTAGGCCGCGAGGTGGGGGGCGAGGACGCGACTCGGAAAAATAGTATCGTCCCCGCCAGGAAGCGACGGAAACCTGGAAGCGACGTTACCCCCTTACCCTGCCCCCCTCCCCCACATATAAAAGTTAAAGTTTCCCCCAAACACAAACTTTAAACTGACTAAAAATTAAAAAAAGATGGAAAAACAAATGGGCTGCAGGCAGAGGCTCTTGTCAGTGCAGCGCCCCTAGTGGCTACAAATTCCATACAGACAGCACCCGTAGTCAGGATTGAACCTGGGTACCTGGTGGCAGCAAATCTATCGCTGCGCCACCGTGCCGCCCTAATGGAAGGATCCTTTGGTCCCTCAGCTGAGGGTTGCGTTCCTCCAGAGGGGGCCGGCCCTCAGCAAGAGTCAGCATCTTCACCCGATGAGAAGGAGAAAGAAAAGCTGGAGCAGAAAACCAACGTGGAAATGTGACCATGAAAACTCTTGGATCTACCCCATGTATAATTTCACCTACGGCCATGCAGAATCTTTGCTAAAGCAATGGATTAAAAAAAATATTTGGCAGCGATTGAGTGGATGGCTTTTACCGAGCTGTAAGGGGGCCAAAGTGAGAGAAATTTTGGGATGTGGAAAGAATCCAAGGGGATTCCCTGGCAAATATCCATTTTACGTTTTGTCTGAAGAAAGCAGTCGAATTTATCGGGCTCGACAGACAAAATGTATCATCTACTGCAGATACAGTCTGGAATTCTTTGCCTCAGAGGGTGGTGGAGGCAGGCTTTCTGATATTTGTTATTCCCTTATCATGTATCTATCCACTGTAATTGGCTGATTGTAATCATGTATTAAAGAAGGAACTGCAGATGCTGGAGATTCGAGGGTTACACAAAAAGCTGGAGAAACTCAACTGGTGCAGCAGCATCTAAGGAGCGAAGGAGATAGGCGACGTTTCGGGTCGACACCCTTCTTCAGAATTGTCTATGTAATCATGTATTGTCTTTCCACTGACTGGTTAGCACGCAACAAACGTTTTTCACTGTACCACCACACACGTGACCATAAACTATACTAAACTAAACTGAAAATGAACTGGCTTTCTGGAGCTGGGAAGGAGAGTGGGTAAAAATATCTGAAGTGCAATAATGAGCCATTTAGAACGGAGACGAGGAAACACTTTTTCTCACAGAGAGTGGTGAGTCTGTGGAATTCTCTGCCTCAGAGGGCGGTGGAGGCAGGTTCTCTGGATGCTTTCACGAGAGAGCTAGATAGGGCTCTTAAAAATAGCGGAGTCAGGGGATATGGGGAAAAGGCAGGAACGGGGTACTGATTGGGGATGATCAGCCATGATCACATTGAATGGGGGCCGAATGGCCTACTCCTGCACCTATTGTCTATTGTCTATGTCTATTGTCAAATTGACTAGTAGTAGTAGTAGGCCCCTCTCGGTCATGACTGACCATGGGTGATGCATCCTGGTCGGATGCAAGGCTGGGCGATTGTCTATTGTCCATTGTCTATTGTTTATTGTCTATTGTCTATTGTCTATTATCCTTACCTCCCTCTCTTACCACATTTCTCATGTTTATATTTTAATTTATTACAACATATTTTGTTACAAGATAGAGGGAGATTAGAACACAAAAGTGCTTGAGTAGCTCAGCATCTCTGGTGAACTTGGAGAGGCGACGTTTCGTGTCGGAGCCCTGCTTCAGATGCTGCAACATCCCGACCTGTAACGTCAGCTACCCATGTTCTCCAGAGATGCCGCCTGGCCCGCTGAGTTACTTCAGCACTTTGTGTCCTTTTGTACAAACTATCACCCGCAGTTACCTGCTCCTACACGGAGGGAGGTTTCTTCAGGCCATCCAGTCAACCCCACCATGCTTTCAAGAATGAGTCGCACCCCAGCCATTCCCTCTTCTCCCCTCCTCCCTCAGGCAAGAGATATAGAAGTGTGAAGGCATATACTTCCAGATTCTGAGACACTTATTTTCCCAGCTGATATCAGGCAACTGAACCATCCTATCAACAACTAGGGAGCAGTCCTGAACTCTCATCTACGTCATTCGAGACCCTCGGACTATCATTGATCAATATATCAATACACTGTGGACAGATCGATTGTAATCATGTATTGTGTTTCCACTGACTAGTTAGCACTCAATAAAAGCTTTTCACTGTACCTCGGTACATGTGACAATAAACTCAACTCAATCAAAGCTATTCCCAAGCAACCTCATCCGCCCACATCAATTCAGCCCCGATTCTCTGATCACACAACTGCATTGTGTTGGTTATTTCTGCTCCACTGAGAAGGATAATTCTCTTACTTTGGGAAGAGGATTGGTGACGGTACCTGTCACAGCCACTATGGCCCCAGAGTAGGATCAAAATAGAGAGAGTACAGAGGAGATTTACTAGAATGTTGCCTGGGTTCCAGCAACTAAGTTACAGAGAAAGGTTGAACAAGTTAGGTCTTTATTCTTTGGAGCGCAGAAGGTTAAGGGGGGACTTGATTGAGGTCTTTAAAATGATGAAAGGGATTGACATGGATAAGCTTTTCCCATTGAGGGTAGGGAAGATTCAAACAAGAGGGCATGACATGAGAATTAAGGGACAGAAGTTTAGGGGTAACATGAGGGGGAACTTCTTTACTCAGAGAGTGGTGGCTGTGTGGAATGAGCTTCCAGCAGAAGTGGTGGAGGCAGGATCGATTTTAACATTTAAAAGTAAAGTGGATAGGTATATGGACGGGAAGGGAATGGAGGGGTATGGTCTTAGTGCAGGTAGATGGGACTAGGGGAAAATAAATGGTCGGCACGGACTGGAAGGGCCAAGAAGGCCTGTTTCCGTGCTGTAATTGTTATATGGTTATATGGTTATATGGTTATATGGTTATATGGTTATAACCTCTCCATGTACCTGTCCTGATGTGAAGGAAGCTAAATGTGGGAATATGATCCAATGGTTAATACCACAAAAGTCTGGGAAGAACAGTTGTATTTTCTCACCAGGTGTGACAGGGTGGGGAATGCGGAGCAGTCGAGGCTCCATGAAAATAATCAGGAGCGATTATCCCGACTTTCCACAATTACTGAGGATTCATGCCAGAACGGGGTGTGGAAGACTTAAAAACTTTGTGACGGATTTGTGTTTTATATCAGAAAACACTTACGCTCCATATGTATGTGAGTGCATGAAAACAGATTCACTGGTGTATCTGCATTTCACGGTAGCTGGCTTGGCAGCGGCCCATGATTAATTTGTAAAACATGACATTTGCTTTAGTTATTGCCATGGAATCAGCCACATAGCCTGGGATCCGAGTGGGCAACGTGACAAAGAGGTATCTTAGCTCATTACCACCCGTAGCTTTCAGCAGCTTTGCATTGTGCCAACTTAGCCACATTGGCCACACGTGCGCAACGTGCGTGGCGCCTACGTGCCAATAGCTTTTGCCCACAAGACGACAAGAATTCGCAGAGAGTTGTGGATGTAGCCCATGTCCTTCGCATAGAGCAGACCTCCCACCATTGATTGCTGGAGTAACTCAGCGGGACAGGCAGCATCCATGGATAGACTTTGGACTGAACAAGGGTCTCGACCCAAAATGTTACCCATTGATTCTGAAGAAGGGTCTTGACCCGAAACATCGCCAATTCCTTCTAACTGAAAATGCTGCTTCGCACGCTGAGTTTCTCCAGCATTTTTTATCTACCGTCGATTTTTCCAGCATCTGCAGTTTTTTCTTAAACATGCTGCCTGTCCCTCTGAGTTACTCCAGCATTTTGTATCCATACACTGTATACACTGTAAAGGGCTCGATTGTAATCATGTATTGTCTTTCCGCTCACTGGTTAGCACGCAACAAAAAGCTTTTCACTGTACCTCGGTACACGTCACAAATAAACTAAACTAAACTAAACGGAACTATGTTCGGTGTAAACCAGGGTCTGCAGTTCCTTCCTACACATTCCCAGCATTGATTCCTTCTACACTTGACTCTGTCTCGGAAAAGCAGCCAACATAATCAGAACACTTGTCCCACCCCGGTCATTCCTTCCTCCCCCTTCTCCCATCTAACAGAAGGTGCAGAAGTTTGAATGCACGCTCTGCCAGACTCAGGAACAGCTTCTTCCCCACTGTCAGCAAGCTTCCAAATGGTCTTTCCATATGTCAGGGTACTGTTCGATTCCCATCTACCTCATTGACACTTGGACTTTGTCTAATTAACATGCATTGCCCACTGTCACAGTGAAACCACATGCATATTGGTGCACCAGCACCTCATATTTCGCTTGGGCAGCTGTCAACCCAACGGTAAGATTTTTGATTTCTCTATTTTAAAGTAACCTTTGCATTCCCATTCTCTCTATCCCAACCCCACCCTACCCGTCATGCTAGTTTCACTGTTCGTATCCTTTCGTAATCGCCTCTGCCACAGCCAACAATGGACCATTGTGGGCTCCACATTTTCTTGGTCATCAGTCCTGGCTCTGATTTGTTCTTTGCCTTTTGGCACATGTGACAAATAAATGTATCTTGTATCCTGTACCTTGTTTTCATTCCTCTGGTTTCCCTCTCCCCTGACTCGGTCCGAAGAAGAGTCTCGACCTGAAACGTCACCTATTCCTTTTTTCCAGAGATGCTGCCTGACCCGCTGAGTCACTCCAGCATTTTGTGCCTATCTTGATGCACCACAATGCTGAGGACTGTATTCTGCACTCTGTATCTTCCTCTTTGCTCTAGCTTTTGCACTTAAGTTTGAACTGATTGCATCTATGTATGGCACATCTGATCTGTTTGGATAGCATGCAAAAACAAAGCTTTTTGCTGTACCTCGGTACATGTGACAACAGTAAACCTAAATCTATGCCTCTGATTTACAAATGAAAATCAAGCCAGTGGAATGTGATTGCCTGGGGGTTGGTAAAATAAGCCTGAAATTGCCAAAAAGCTTTCCCATCTCAATTATCCCCCAATGGACAGAATTAAACAGAGGCAACGTATGTTCAGATATTCGAGTTAAATAGCCAGCTCTCTATCTCAGCAGCAGAATATTATATTATGTGCAACATGGTTCACTGTTCTTGCCCCAGGCAACAGTTAATCCGCTTACATTAGATTAGTTTAGAGTTACAGCGCGGAAACAGGCCCTTCAGCCCACCGGGTCCGCACCAACCAGCAATCCACGCACAGTAACACTATCCTAAACACACTACATGCAGTTTACACATACACCAAGCGAATTAACCTACATACCTCAGAGGGCGGTGGAGGCCGGTTGTCTGGATGCTTTCAAGAGAGAGCTAGACAGCTCTTAAAGATAGCGAATAGAGTCAGGGGATATGGGGAGAAGGCAGGAACGGGGTATTGATTGGGGATAATCAGCCATGATCACATTGAATGGCGGTGGTGGCTTGAAGGGCCAAAAGGCCTACTCCTGCACCTATTGTCTATTGTTCATTGTCTATTGTCTATTGTTTATACCTGCACATCTTTGTAGTGTGGGAGGAAACCGAAGATCTCGGAGAAAACCCATGCTGGTCACGGGGAGAGCGTATAAATTCTGTACAGGCAGTACACGCGGTCCGGATCGAACCCGGGTCTCTGCTGCTGCAAGCGCTGTAAGGCAGCAACTCTACCGCTGCGCCACTGTGGCCGCCCTGACCAAAACCATAAGGGCTGATGGACTACCTTTGAGAGAGCATTTATAAACAATGAAAGGACATGTTTCTTTGTGTGGACATTGTTTGCAGAGACAATTATGCACAAAATAAGACTCATGTTGGCATGAAATGGTATCTGAATACAATCTGTGTACTGGAATACTACCAAAAAACGTCCTATTGAAGAATTTAACCATATAAATATAATAAATATAACCCTCAATGGGAAAAGCTTATCCACGTCAACTCTGTCTATCCCTTTCATCATTTTAAAGACCTCAATCAAGTCCCCCCTTAACCTTCTGCACTCCAAAGAATAAAGACCTAACTTGTTCAACCTTTCTCTGTAACTTATTTGCTGGAACCCAGGCAACATTATTAATTCTATTAATTCTATTATCACATATGGGTTATGACCTTATGATAGGATAGGTTCAGTAGGATATGGGCCTAATGCAGGTAGGTGGGGCTAGTGTCGATGGGGCATGTTGGTTGATGTGGGCAAGTTGGGCTGAAGGGCCTGTCTCCACACTGTATCTCTCTATGTTTCTATGACTCAATGGTAAGGAGCAACCTCTCCAATCCTGTCCTCACAGCTTGTGAACATGAGGGAGAGGTGGACCAGGGATCTTATGTGCTGCAAACCAGAAAGCACTGATGCTAAGATGTTACCCAAAGAAGCTGAAAATTAATGACCAACGCTGTTGAAGAAACATTTGGACAGGCACATGGATAGTGCAATTTTAGAGGGATATGGGCAAAATGCAGTCAGGTGAGACTAGTGTAGCTGGGACATGTTGGCCGGTGTGGGCAAGTTAGGCCAAAGGGCCTGTTTCCACACTGTATCACTCTATGAATCTATGACCTGAGTTGCACACAATGCCTGTACAGAGGGCCTTAGTCTGCTTCAGGAAAGAATGGATGTGCTTTAAAATGGAAACACTCCAAAGCATAGAAGCTACTCACAGATTAGTAACAAGATGGAAGATAGACACTGCACCTGTACTCGCTGGAATTTAGAAGAATGAGGAGGGATCTCATTGAAACATACAGTATAGTGAAAGGCTTGGATAGAGTGGATGTGGAGAGGATGTTTTCACTGGTGGAAGAGTTTAGGACCAGAGGTCATAGCTTCAGAATTAAAGGATGTTCTTTTAGGAAGGAGATGGGGAGAAATTTCTTTTGTCAGATCGTGGTGAATCCGTGGAATTCTTTGCCACAGAAGGCTGTAGAGGCCATGTCAGTGGATATTTTTAAGGCAGAGATAGTTAGATTTTTGATTAGTACAGGTGTCGGAGGTTATGGGAAGAAGGCAGGAGAATGGGGTTAGGAGGGATAGATAGATCAGCTATGATTGAATGGCAGAGTAGACTTGATGGGCCGAATAGCCTAATTCTACACCTATCATATAACCTTATGACCTCTAAAAGCTGGAGTAACACAGCGGGTCAGGCAGCATCTCTTGAGAAAAGGAATAGTTGATGTCTCGGGTCGAGACTCTTCTTCAGACTGGGTCAAACTTCTCAACCCATAACGAGTTACTTCAGCTTTTTGTGTCTATCTTCGGTTTAAACCAGCATCTGCAGTTCCTTCCTACAAGTAACAAGATGGAAATGTTTCTTGCAAACTGAGGTCTAATTGCTTCCCACCCTCTATCTCCCATGACTTGGAATATATATAAATGACTTGGATGTAAACATATTGGGTTGGGCATGTCAAAGCTGCCACAGACAGACGTAAAAACATTATTTTTCCCACGATTAGTAGCTCTACTCAATAACCAAAAATCTGTAGCCTTCTTTTGTTCTGGTAATTTATTTAATTCACATGTTTAATCAATAATGTTTCATCATTAATGTTTAATGTTTCATGTGTCATTCCTAACTGTCACTGTATGTCATGTTGTCTTTTGCGGGCGGAGCACCAAGGCAAATTCCTTGTATGTGAATACTTGGCCAATAAACTAATTCATTCATTCATTCATTCATTTATTCATTCATATCGGGTTTGTTAGTAAGTTTGCAGATGACACCAAGACTGGTATTGCCGACTGTGAGTAAGGCTATCAAGGTATACAGCGGGATATAGATCAGCTACAGTAATGGGTGGCGAGATGGAGGATGGCGTTTAATCCAAGCAAGTGTGAGGTGTGGCATTTTAGGAAGTCAAATGCGAGGGGGAAATATATATAATTCATTGCTTGCCCCTTAAGAGCATTTGATGTACCGAGCCAGAGGAGGTAGCTGAGGCTGGGACTATCCCAACATTTAAGAAACATACATGGATCAGACAGGTGTGGAGGGACATGGACCAAGCTAGGCAGATGGGACTAGTGTAGCTGGGTCATTGTTGGCTGATAGAAACATAGAAACATAGAAATTAGGTGCAGGAGTAGGCCATTCGGCCCTTCGAGCCTACACCGCTATTCAATATGATCATGGCTGATCATCCAACTCAGTATCCCGTACCTGCCTTCTCTCCATACACTCTGATCCCCTTAGCCACAAGTGCCACATCTAACTCCTTGTTAAATATAGCCAATGAACTGGCCTCAACTACCCTCTGTGGGAGAGAGTTCCAGAGACCCACCACTCTCTCTGTGAAAAACGTCCTTCTCATCTCGGTCCTAAAGGATTTCCCCCTTATCCTTAAGCTGGGACCCCTTGTCCTGGACCTCCCCAACATCGGGAACAATCTTCCTGCATCTAGCCTGTCCAACCCCTTAAGAATTTTGTAAGTTTCTATAAGATCCCCTCTCAATCTCCTAAATTCTGGAGAGTATAAACCAAGTCTATCCAGTCTTTCTTCATAAGATAGTCCTGACATCCCCGGAATCAGTCTGGTGAACCTTCTCTGCACTCCCTCTATGGCAATAATGTCTTTCCTCAGATTTGGAGACCAGAACTGTACGCAATACTCCAGGTGTGGTCTCACCAAGACCCTATACAACTGAAGTAGAACCTCCCTGCTCCTATACTCAAATCCTTTTGCTATGAAAGCTAACATACCATTCGCTTTCTTCACTGCCTGCTGCACCTGCATGCCTACTTTCAATGACTGGTGTACCATGACACCCAGGTCGCACTGCATCTCCCCTTTTCCTAATCGGCCACCATTTAGATAATAGTCTGCTTTCCTGTTTTTGCCACCAAAGTGGATAACCTCACATTTATCCACATTATACTGCATCCGCCAAACATTTGCCCACTCACCCAGCCTATCCAAGTCACCTTGCAGTCTCCTAGCATCCTCCTCACAGCTAACACTGCCCCCCAGCTTAGTGTCATCCGCAAACTTGGAGATATTGCCTTCAATTCCCTCATCCAGATCATTAATGTATATTGTAAATAGCTGGGGTCCCAGCACTGAGCCTTGCGGTACCCCACTAGTCACTGCCTGCCATTGTGAAAAGGACCCGTTTACTCCTACTCTTTGCTTCTTGTTTGCCAGCCTGTTCTCTATCCGCATCAATACTGAACCCCCAATGCCATATGCTTTAAGTTTGTATACTAATCTCTCATGTGGGACCTTGTCGAAAGCCTTCTGGAAGTCCAGATACACCACATCCACTGGTTCTCCCCTATCCACGCTATTAGTTACTATCTGGCCCTGGGGATTTATCGGCCTTTAATACATTTAATTTACCCAACACCACATCCCGACTAACCTGGATTTCACTCAATTCCTCCTTTGACCCGTGGTCCCCTGCTATTTCCGGCAGATTATTTATGTCTTCCTTAGTGAAGACGGAACCAAAGTAGTTATTCAATTGGTCCGCCATATCCTTGTTCCCCGTGATCAACTCACCTGTTTCTGACTGCAAGGGACCTACAATTGTTTCAACTAATCTTTTTCTCTTCACATATCTATAAAAACTTTTGCAGTCAGTTTTTATGTTTCCTGCCAGTTTTCTTTCATAATCTATTTTTCCTTTCCTAATTAAGCCCTTTGTCCTCCTCTGCTGGTCTCTGAATGTCTCCGTCCTCTGGTATGCTGCTTTTTCTGGCTACTTTGTGACAAGTTGTGGCACTGACGTGGGCAAGTTGGGCTGAAGGGCCTGTTTCCACACTGTATCACTCTATGACTCTGTGACCTGTGGGGACTCAAGTCCATAACTCCCTGAAACTGGCAACACAAGTAGATAGGGTGATAATGAAGGCTTATGGTATGTTTGCTTTCATGGGCTGGGGGAATAATGCCCCTGTCCCTCTTAGGAAACCTGAACAGAAAGCTCTGGAGACTTTGCACCCCACCCAAGGTTTCCGTGCGGTACCCGGAGGTTTTTGTCCTCCGGCAACCATCTTCAACTAGCATCGCAACCGGCGTCGACTAAAAAAATTACCGATTTTTAAAACGGAAACCTCTTTCGACCATTAGGGAGACTGACACAAACCTCCGGGAACCGCACGGAAGCCTTGGGTGGGGCGCAAATTCTCCAGAGGTTTCCGTTCAGGTTTCCTGAGTGGGACAGGGGCATAAGTATGAGAGTCAGAATGCAACTGTTTCGGATTTTCGATGGCACAATGGTTGAGCGAGAGAGTTGCTGCCTTACAGCGCCAGAGACCTGTGTTCGATCCTGTCAGTACGGAGTCCGTACGTTCTCCCGACTTGCCCACGCCACCCCATTGGGTATTCTCTGGGTGCACCAGTTTCCTCCCACATTCCATGGACGCACAGGTTTGTAGATTAGTTGGCTTTGGTAAAATTGTAAATTGTCCGTAGTGTGTAGGATAGTGCTAGTGTACGGGGATCGCTGGTCGGCTCGGACCCGGTGGGCCAAAGGGCCTGCTTCCAGCTTGGTGCTCCAGTTTCCTCCCACATTCCATAGACGTGCAGGTTTGTAGGTTAATTGCCTTCTGCAAATTGTCCCTAGGGTGTAGGGTAGAACTAGTGTATCATTGGTCGACATGGATTCGCTGGGCTGAACGGCCTGCTTCTACACTGTATCTTTCACCTAAAATAAACTTTGGTTTGGCCTGAAACCTTAACTTCATTTCTGGAGTTTCCATCATCCCGACGCAAGGGCTTGGACATCGGACCGTCGACAGCGGCGAACTGCGGGGGAAGATGACAGAACTTTATTGCCTTCCATCACTGTGAGGAATGTTGATTCCACTGTGGCGGATTTTTAAGTTAAACTTTATTTTATGTAGCTGTGTGTATTGTTGCATTTCACTTGGTATGGCTGTATGGTAACTCAAATAACATAGAAACATAGAAACATAGAAAAATAGGTGCAGGAGTAGGCCATTCGGCCCTTCGAGCCTGCACCGCCAATCAATATGATCATGGCTGATCATCCAACTCAGTATCCTGTACCTGCCTTCTCTCCATACCCCCTGATCCCTTTAGCCACAAGAGCCACATCCAACTCCCTCTTGAATATAGCCAATGAACTGGCCTCAACGACCTTCTGTGGCAGAGAATAGTGAGATTAAACGAGAACTTACCTGTTCGAAGTTTGATCTTTATTTTATGAGGAGTTACGATGAGGGATTACGTGAAGAAGACCCCGCCTGGCGCTGGAACGGCATACTTCAAAGCAGCGGCATGAAAAACACAGAACCAAATAGCCGGAGTAAAATAGTAAGGCTCAAAATAGACTAGAACTACCAGATGATCATTTATATTATGAGGGTTGGGAGTGGAGGGCACGTAATCCCTCATCGTAACTCCTCATAAAATAAAGATCAAACTTCGAACAGGTAAGTTCTCGTTTAATCTCACTATTTTACTTCGGAGTCACGTGAGTGACTACGTGAAGATTTTAAAGCCCTGTGTTTTCCATGTCGTAAACTCATTTCATACGACTCTCTGTTTGGTCAAAACAGTAGTGAGTAAAAATATTTTAACACATTGTTATATTTTATGTAATAAGTCCTTTAATTATAAAAAAGAACAACTTTTTTTAAAATAAGAACCCCTCTATTGCAGGGGAAAATAACAACAATTGATAAATGATGTAAATGGTAACATAAATCGATAATATAAACAAAGCAAGCATTCAAAGGGAACCCAGTACTGCGTGTCCAAATCCTGGCACCGTGACAACGGGTTTATTGTAGAACTTTGAAAAAGTTTCTTCTCTAGACCACCCTGCGGCCTCTAAAATTTGATCGAGTGGTACGTCCTGTACCTTCGCCGCGGACGTAGCTGCTGCCCTAGTGGAGTGAGATTTAAACACATCAGTGTCTATTCCTGCTAGACCCAAAACCTGTTTTAACCATCTAGAAATGGTTTGAACTGAAACTTTTGTATGTGGTTTTTTGTGTGTTATTAATAACGCTTTCTCAGAACCTCTGAGACTTTTGGTTACCTCCATGTATTGAGTTAAATGCTTAACTACACACAACGTTTCATCAATAGGATATGCTTTAAACATTACCTTCATTCCGGTTTTCCCTGGTCTGCTTTGTTTGATCAAGTCATAGACATAAAACACAATGTTATCTGAAGTCACATGCATGCAATCCAACCTTAACAATTGCAAAGTCTGTACTCTTTGAGCTGATACCAATGCCATTAACATAACCACCTTGAATGTTAAGTTCTGTAAAGACATTGAATTAATTGGAGTCCATTGTTTAAGCAAAGTGAGAACAATGCTAACATCCCAAATTTCTGTATATCTGGGCTTGGGAGGATTTTTATTAAAAATACCTTTCATGAATCGGGATACTAATGGGTGAGACCCAACTGAATCTCGATCCGAAATTTGTCCTAAATAGGATGACAATGCACTCCGAGCACAATTTATGGCACTATAACTCAAATGTTCATCAAAGTGCAACTCAGCAAGGAACTCCAATACATTTGAAATGTTAGCAGAATGATAAGATATCTTTGACTGTGTACAAAAGGCTTCCCATTTTCTTATATACGACATATATTGTTTTTTAGTGCTAGTCCTCCAAGCTGCATCTATAACATCCATGGTCCTGTCCGACAGTTCAAACTCTTGCAATGGTCTGGTCAGAACCTGCAGATTAACAAATTCATATGATCATGCAATGGATGAATTTCTTTTGTTACTGGTTGTGTCAACAGATTGTCGCAACTGAGAATAACCATACATGGTTCGATAATCATTTCTAGCATCAATGGGAACCATGACTGTGTGGGCCAATTTGGCACCACCAAAATGCCTTTGGCAGCATCTTGCGCTATTTTCTTGAGACATTGCCCAATGAGACAGAATGGGGGAAAAGCATAAAAGAACGTATCCCCCCAGTGTAGCGAGAAAGCATCCACCGCTACTGCCCCCGGATCGTGTTCCCAAGACACGTATTTCGGCAATTGGTGATTCAATCTAGATGCAAACAGATCAATGTCCGGTACTCCATACCGACTGACAATATTTTTGAAAATTTGTGGATTTAACATCCATTCTGTATTGTCTTTAAATATCCGTGATCTTTTGTCTGCCACAACATTGTTTCTTCCTGGGAGATAAATAGCTGAAAGCCAAATATTTTTTGTAATACACCATTGCCATATCTGGTTTACCAGATGATCACATGGAATTGATCTGACACCACCCATGTGATTGATATATGCCACAGCTGTGGTATTATCTATTTGTACTTGGACATGTAAATCCTTTAATGAAGAGCAATAAGCTTTTAATCCATAGAATGCTCCCAGTAACTCCAAATAATTAATACCATATGTTTGGAGCAATAAATCCTCTTGGACAGCCCATCTGCCTCCACAGCTGGTCTCATTGTCCGTAGCCCCCCATCCGAGAGAACTTGCGTCAGTTTGTAATACCACGACTGGCTGATGAACTAAAATGTTTTTAGCAGCTTGTGGAACATTCTCAATCCACCATTGTAATTCCGATAAAGCTTCCTTAGGCAATTGCATTGGCCTATCAAAATGGCCTGCTCGCTGAATTAGTGCTTTAGTTTTTGCCCTTTGAAGATTCTGGTAATGTAACCGACCAAATTCTACTGCTGGAAATGCTGCTACCAATTTACCAATACCCTTGGCAATCTCTCGGATGGAGGGATAAGGTTTGTTAATCAATTTTTGACATACATCTGTCAAATCTAACTCCTTATTCATTGGTAAAGTTACCAACATGGTGACTGAGTTAATCAGAAACCCCAGATATTCAATGGTTTGGGACGGCTGTAACTTAGACTTTGTTGGATGGATCAGAAACCCCAACTTCTCCAACAAGCTAATAGTTGCTGAGACTGATTCCCCAGCTAATTCCTGATTAGCATTGACAATTAGAATGTCATCTAGATAAGCCATAACGATGTGTTTTTGTGCCCTTAACAGTGCAAGTGCTGGTTTTAACAATTTAGTGAACAATCTAGGTGCTGAACTTAATCCATTTGGCAAAGCTTTGTATTGCCACAGCTGTCCCATCCATTTAAACTTTAAATACCTGTGAAAATCATGACGAATTGAGACCGAATAATATGCATCCTTCAAGTCTATTGTAGCCATATAACAACCTGTTGATACCAACTGCATTGCAGTGTAGAAAGTGTCCATTTTAAAATGTTTATACTGGACAAATGTATTCAAAAAAGTGAGATCTAAAATGATCCTACAACCCCCATCTTTCTTCAGTCTGGGGAAAATGTTTGATATAATTTGTTGTGGATCCTCTCCTGTTCTCTCGATAACACCTTTTTTACTCAAACTCTTAATCTCTTTGTCCATTTGATTAACCTCAAACTCGGAGAACCTTAAAGGATGACTAGGGTCATACTGTCCCAATGGAACCATACCTTCCACAAAATCAATGGTAGATCCTTGTACAGTGTCTAATACCACACGATCAACTGTAATATTGTCCCATTCCTTATAAAACATTTGGAGTCTACCGCCAATCTGTGGCCCATCCCAGCATTCCTTTTTTATGGGATAATGTTTATGTACCTCTCCAGCTGGACGAGATGATCTCCTTTTCCCAAGGAATGGGTGTACATTCGGCTGTGTTGGCTGGAAATTCCTCCTTATCATACTCCTGCCTCGGCTTGTACCAGCTCCAAAATCAAATCTCTTCCTTGAATAGCCAGACCATCTCTGGCCAAAGTTGAAGGGTCTCATACGACCAAAAGTTTTTGCGTCTTCATCCATTTCTTTAATTTGTTTAGACAAATCCTCTCCGAACAAAAACCCAGGAGTTTGAACATTGCTTGGTTTACACAATCCTGCAAATCTTGGATGTAACAGAGGTCGAATGGAAATCTTCCTCATGCAATTAATCTCAAAAAATGAGTTGCAAAATAAGGCCAACATATGTTTCTGCACTTTGGTCATTCCACAACCTTCCACTTGTCTGCCAAATGCAGTAATGCCAGCTGAAATCAGCTTGAGGACTCTTTGAAATCGAATTTCCTGCGCCCGCATAATTGATGACATAGGCGCCCAAACAACTGAATTCACCGTAGGTACCTTCAATGAGGCACAATTGATCGGTGTTTTATATATTTCTGCTGTCTCAACCATAACAGCCTCTTGAAGCGGGTGAGAGACCATATAATTAATATTGGCCGCCAGGTTTTCTTCCATGGCCTCACCGCTTCCTCCAGGTATAGCAAAGTCTTGTGCCACATCAGGCACACCTGGATCCATATATTTGAATTGTGGTGTGTCCTCCGGACCACAAACACCACTTGCAGGGTCTGTCTCATACAGCCCTGGTACTCCTGAAACTTGTTCAAAGGAGACTTCCTCCAGTCCATACCCAGGCACTGGGGTTTCAAATTCCCAATTCGAATTGGCACCATATTCACGATATGGAACCCCCTCAGGGGCTGCCTGGGAATATTCTGGGTTCGTAGACCCTTGGTTGATTATAGTCTGGAGCATTTTCTCCATTTGGTCCATCCTAAGCCATAAGGCCTTCTTTTCTGGACCTTCAGAATCAGAGTCCTCTGAAATCCCAGGCCCTGCAGCTTTTCTTTTACTTTTTTGAGGCACTGGGATTTCCTCTACAGTTTCCATTTGTGGAGCAACCAAAGCCTCACTAACGGGTGTTTCAACGGCCGCCGGTATCGGAACCGGCTCCGCACTAAACTGCTGTCCCGACTCTTCTGCACCCCGGGACGCACGTTTTACCCGCTGTTTCTTGGCCTTCTCCATTTTATTTTTTCCTCTAACTCCTCCTGGTTTACCCACCAGGCTACGGAGTTCTGAAACCTCGCCCAAAATTTTGTAAAACTTTCTTACCTGCGGGCCGGTTCCTTACCGCTGTGTGGAGCTGCGCTCTGCAGCTCTTTCGTTGCCG
The DNA here is from genome assembly GCA_963514005.1 of Raja brachyura. Next base: position 142,147,994 of record OY740782.1, on the reverse strand, counting down.
ACAGCGACGACGTAATGCCGTTCCAGCGCCAGGCGGGGTCTTCTTCACGTAGTCACTCACGTGACTCCGAAGTAAAATTCCAGAGACTCACCACTCTCTGTGTAAAGAATGCTTTCCTCATCTCGGTCCTAAAGGAATTCCCCCTTATCCTTAGACTGTGACCCCTTGTTCTGGACTCCCCCAACATCGGGAACAATCTTCCTGCATCTAGCTTGTCCAACCCCTTAGGAATATTGTACGTTTCTATAAGATCCCCCCTCAATCTTCTAAATTCCAGTGAGTACAAGCCGATCACTGTACCTTAATCGGTTAAGTGTCAATAAACGCACACTTGAACTTGAACTGTCCACAGAGATGCCTGACATGCTGAGAATTTCCAGCATTTTCTGGTAATATTTCAGATTTCAAGCAAAGGTAGTTATTTTGACTTTGGGCCCATATTCAGAGCCATGCTGTGTATTCTTTACCCATTCTCTATAGCCAACCTATATATTGTTGACATTGTTCCACATAATAGTTTGTGAACCATAATTCAGTCATTCCTCTTCCCATGGAGACACACTGCTCCACTTATTCCTTGTTTTCGCACAGTGTTGGCAGACTTTCCTATCACCTTCCAATTTAGAATTTGCTTTTGACATTTGTCCCATGAACATTGCAGAAGCAATAGGTGATACTATGTCCAGTGGTATTCAGTGCAGTTAACAATCTCTACGACTGCAGAAACTACTGGCACCATGCCTAAAACCCTGCCACTTGTCTGAACCCATTAAATCTTATCCCTTGCCCATCTTGAGTTTTATTACTTCATCATTGGAAGCGTCATAGAGTCATAGAGTGATACAGTGTGGAAACAGGCCCTTCGGCCCAACTTGCCCACACCAGCTAACATATCTCAGCAACGCTGGTCCCTCCTGCCAGCAGGGGCTTGAAGAAGGGTCTCGACACGAAACGTCACGCATTCTTTCTCTCCAGATATGCTGCCTGTCTCGTTGCATATTGTGTCTGCAGCCAAATGTCTGTAGCATCTTTTTGCCCTGGTATTTTATTTAATTATTCACATGTTTAAATTATAATATGTTATTTTTAATTGTCTACTTTATATCGTATTGTTACTTGTGAGCAAATCACCAAGGCAAATTCGTTGTATATATACATACTTGGCTAATAAAATGTCTTCAATTCAATTCAATTCAATATTTTCAGGCCTGTTTCCATGCTGTATGACTCTAATGACATTGCCACCTGATATGCTATTTATAGCTGGTTGTGGTATAACTGGACAGTTCCATGTCCACTGATTATACTTCCTTTAAGTACAGTCTAGTACTAATTGTGGTTTCAGTTGTAACTTCCTGTTTATGTCTGATTTTTCTTAGTGGTTGTTTTTGCAAAAGTGAAATGGGTATTTTGCTGTGCAAAATTATAGTATAGAACAGTGGCTGAAAACCAAATTTTGTTCCTAATTGGAATGTGTAATTAGCAATCAAATCAAGCATCCTGTTTGGGAAAGTATTGTGGTGAAAAGCAAGGAGCATCTATGTTGGGATGGGAACTATAGCCCGAATGCAGTGCCGGAGACCGGAGTTCGATCACAACTACGGGTGCTGTCTCTACAAAGTTTGCACGTTCTCCTCATGACCAGCGTGAGTATTCTCTGAGATCTTCAGTTTCCTCCCACACTCCAAAGACATACAGGTTTGTTGGGTCATTTCATTTCCTTTGCCATTGCAGTTTCAAGCACATGGCAGGCCAAGCCAAACAGCTCATTGTATTTTCATCTCATTTCCAGTGCCATTGCAGTTTCAAGCGCAGGGCAGGCCACGTCAAACAGATCATTGCATTTTCCTTTCATTTCATTTCCATTGACATTGCAGTTTCAAGCACAGGGCAGGCCAAACAGCTGATTGCATTTTCATTTCATTTCCATTGCTATTGCAGTTTCAAGCACAGGGCAGGCCAAGCCAAACAGCACATTTCATTTTCATTTCTTTTCCATTGCAGTATCAAGCACAGGGCAGGCCAAACAACGCATTTCATTTTCATTATGGACTAACAAATCATTTATTGCAATTAAATTGCAGACTCACTGTTCTGTTGATTCACAGCCTGGAATAAGTCATGGCCTCTCCCTTGCGATCTTGCAGAGTGACTTGAGTCGTGTTCAGGCATCCAGGATTCTATAGTCCAGCCCCCCCCCCCCCCCCACCCCAGAAAGGGCATTACCTTCATCATGGAAACAGGCTCTTCGGCCCAACTTGCCCACACAGATCAACATGTCCCATCTACACTAGTCCCACTTTCCTTAGTTTGGCCCATATCACTCTAAACCTGTCTAAATACTTCTTAAACATTGCGATAGTTCCTGCCTCAACTACCTATTCTGGCAGCTCGATCCTGCACCCACCACCCTTTGTGTGAAAAAGTTACCCCTCAGATTGGTTTAGTTTAGTTTAGAGATTCAGCGCGGAAACAGGCCCTTCAGCCCACCGGGCCTGCGCCGACCAGCGACCCCCACACATTAACACTACCCTACACATGCACTAGGGACAATTTTTACACTTACACCAAGCCAATTAACCTTCAAACCTGTACGACTTTGGAGTTTGGGAGGAAACCGAAGAAACCCACGCAGGTTACAGGGAGAATGTACAAACTGTACAGACAGTACCCATAGGATCAAACCTGGGTCTTTGGCACTGTAAGGCAGTAGTTCTACCGCTGCACCCTTTAGAATTATGTAAGATCTTTCTCCCTACACCTTAAACCAATGCGCTCTGGTTCTGGATTTCCCTACTCTGGGCAAGAGACTCAGTATATAGTGTGTCTACTGAACCTATTCCTTTCATGATTTTATACACTTCTATAAGATCACCTCTCATTCTCCTGCCCTCCAAGCAGTAGAGTCCCAGCCTGCTCAATCTCTCCCTATAGCTCAGACCTTCTAGTCCTGGCAACAGTCTTGTAAATCTTCTCTGCACACTTTCCACTTGACAACATATTTCCTATAACATGGTGCCCAGAACTGAACACAATACTCTAAATATGGCCTCACCAACATCTTACATAAAGTCATAAGGTCATGAAGTCATATGGACGTAAGGTCATAAGGTCATAAGGTCATGTGATAGTTATAGAATCAGCCCATTCGGCCCATCAAGCCTACTCTGCCATTCAATCATGGCTGATCCATCTCTCCCTCCTAACCCCATTTTCCTGCCTTCTCCCCAAAATTTCTGATACCTGTACTAATCAAAAATATATCAAACTCTGCCTTAAAAAAGCCACTGACTTGGCCTCCACAGCCTTTCTATGGCAAATAATTCCAAAGACCCACCACCCTCTGACTAAAGACATTTCACCTCATCTCATTCCTTAAAGAATGTCCTTTAATTCGAAGGCTATGACCCCTAGTCCTAGACTCTCCCACTAGTGGAAACAACCTCTTCACATCTACTCTATCCAAGCTTTTCACTATTCTGTATGTTTCAATGAGGTCCCCCCTTCACTCTTCTAAGCCCAGTACCAACACAGGCTCATTATAGGTTAACCTACTAATTCCTGGGATATAACTGCAAAATGACCACCCAACCTCTCTACTCAATTGAGACAGTAGATAAGGATTTAAGAGAGAGTTAGATAGAGCTCTAGGGGCTAGTGGAGTCAATGGATATGGGGAGAAGGCAGGCACGGGTTATTGATAGGGGCCGATCTGCCATGATTATAATGAATGCCGGCGCTGGCTTGAAGGGCCAAATGGCCTCCTCCTGCACCTATTTTCTATGTTTCTATGCATCAATAACAAAAGCAATGAGGCATCGTATATCCCCTCTCTCCACACTCCGACAACAAGGGAGTTGATTGCCAAATGGAGTGAATCAGATTCAGATTGCACGGAATCTGTCTGCTGAACTGACACAAGACCACCCTGAACTGTGGATGCCTCAAGTGGGACGACAGAATGGAAAAATGCAGCATCATGTGGCCACAAATGAGATACAAAAACCTTGGCACTCCCACAGTTTTGTGTTTGGCCTGAAGGGCCCAACGCAAGCATGTTGCCAGCTTGCACACACAAGCAGAGGCTTTTGTAGTGATACCATATTGGTCCAACATCATATTTTCCTGAGTGATGATTTCATCTTACATGATAATTCCTCTTCTGAAAATAGGCACCTTGTTCAAATCCGTCCAATGCCATGGGCACTTTTCACATTGTGTCATGCATTTGAGGTTCTTCTAAGATGCATCATCGGAGGCCTAACTGGCGATGGGTTAGCAGAAGAGTCTGAAGAAGGGTCTCGAACTAAAACGTTACCAATTCCTTCTCTCCAGAGATGCTGCCTGCCCCGCTGAGTCACTACAGCGTTTTGTGTCTTTCTACAAGTAATAAAGTTTAGTTTTGTTTAGTTTAGTTCAGTTTAGAGATACAGCATTGAAACAGGCCCTTTGGCCCACTGATTCTGCGCCGAGCAGCGATCCCCGCACACTTACACTATCCTACACACTGCGGACGATTTACAAATAATACCAAGCCAATTAACCTGCAATCCTGTAAGTCTTTAGAGTGTGGGAGGGAACCGGAGAGATTTGTCTAGTTGAGAGATGCAGCGTGGTAGCAGGCTTCTCGGCCCACTGAGTCCACCCCTTCACACTCGTTCCATGTCCTACATACTAAGGGCAATTTATTAAAGCCAATCCACCCACAAACCTGCGCGTCTTTGGAGTTTGGGAGGAAACCGGAGCTCCTGGAGAAAACCCACGCAGTCACAGGGAGAATATACAAACTCCATACCGACTGCACCCGTAGTCGGGATCGAACCCTGATCACAATAGACAATAGACAATAGACAATAGGCAATAGACAATAGACAATAGACAATAGGTGCAGGAGTAGGCCATTTGGCTCTTCGAGTCAGCACCGCCATTGAAAGTGATCATGGCTGATCATCCCAAATCAGTGCCCCGTTCCTGTCTTCTCCCCATATCCCCTGACTCCGCTATCTTTAAGAGCCCTATCTAGCTCTCTCTCGAAAGCATCCAGAGAACCTGCCTCCACCGCCCTGCACTGGTGCTGCAAGGCAGCAGCTCTACCGCTGTGCCACCGTGCCTCCCTGTAATGCTGACTCGTGCACAGGCAGCAAAAGTGCCTTTGGGATTGAGCCACGGCAGAGCTTGGTTGCCGATTACAATGACGGGTTTGATCCAAAGGAAGTTACAAACAAAGTTGTGGGCTCAGAATTGGTCACAGTTTAAAAAGAAGCCTTTAATGAAGCCTGGGGCAAAGAAAGGATGCATAAGGCAGAGGTATGTTGGGTCATGCGGGGGCGAGGGATGTAGGATGATAACTGAATTGCTTCATTCATGAATTATAATGGCAGGACCAGAGGCAGGGTCAAGGCATGATGACAAGCCAAGTATTGTTCCAAGCTAGTTTATCCCAGAGTGCAGCACTGGACTGACCACAGCACAGGAAGGGTAAAGGGTGACAGACGCAGTGAAAGAAAACGGAAAAGATTCTTTCTCTGGAACGTCAGAGGTTGAGGGGAGACATGATAGTCGTACATAAAATGATGAAAGGTGGCGATAGAGTTGACAATCAGAAGTTGACGTCACTGGGCCTCGACTCGCTGAAGTTTAGAAGGTTGATGGGAGATCTCATTGAAACTTACAGAATAATGAACGGCAATAGGAAGAATGGACGCGGAAAGGATGTTTCCACTGGTGGGAGAGACTAGGACCAGAGGTCATAGCCTCAGAATTAAAGGGCGCTCTTTTAGAATGGAGGCGAGGAGGAACTTCTTTAGCCAGAGGGTGGTGAATCTGTGGAACTCATTGCCACAGAGGGCTGTGGAGGCCAAGTCAGCGGATATTTTTATGGCAGAGATAGACAAATTCTTGATTAGAACGTATGTCAAGGGTTAGGAGGAGAAGGCAGGAAAATGGGATTAGGAGGCAGAGATCAGCCATGATTGAATGGCGGAGTAGACTCGATGGGCCGAATGGCTTAATTCTACTCCTAGAACTTGTGAACTTTTCTACCAAAGTGGAAATGTCGAACTCTCGAGGGCAAGTGTGAGAGAGTGAAAGTTTAATAAAGATGTGTGGGGCAAGTTCATTAGTTTATCAGTTTAGTTTATTGTCACGTGTACCGAGGAACAGTGAAAAGCATTTGTTGTGCACCATCCATTCAGCAGAAAGACAATATATGATGATAATCAAACTATTTACAGTGTGTAGGTACTTTACATGACAAGGGAATAATGTTTAGTGCAAGGTGAAACCAGCAAAGTCCGACCAAGGATAGTCCGAGGGTCACCATTGAGGAAGATAGTAGTTCAGCACTGCTCTCTGGTTGTGGGAGGATGATTCAGTTGGCTGATAACAGCTGGGAAGAAACAGTTTCTGAATCTGGAGGCGTGCATTTTCACACTTCTGTGCCTTTTGCCCGATGCGCAGCATCGCTCTATTTTTTAAATATTGAAACCGGGTCTCTGGCGCTGTGAGGCAGCAACTCTACCGCTGCACCACCTTGCCGCCCTCTGAGGCATTAAGAACTTTAACGGAATTAATAATGCGAATGAACTGATAGATAGATTCTTGATTAGTACGGGGCAATGGGGAGAAAGCAGTAGAATGGGGTTAGGAGGGAGAGATAGATCAGCCTTGATTGAATGGCAGCATAGACTTGATGGGCAGAATGGCCTAATTCTGCTCCTATCACTTATGAACTGATTGCAATGTCATCCAGTTGACCACAAATTTCCCAAACCATTCAACCAAGTTCATTGCACCCGTGTTCATTCATATCAAAGACATAGAAACATAGAAAAATAGGTGCAGGAGTAGGCCATTCGGCCCTTCGAGCCTGCACCGCCATTCAATGTGATCATGGCTGATCATCCAACTCAGTATCCCGTACCTGCCTTACTGACGTACTGACATTGGTGATACATCTTGTGCACTTTCACACAGTTGTTTTACAGGTATTTTTCATTTTAGAGCCTCTGCAATTCATCTGTCACCTGGAGTCACAATGCCGCAATCTCCAGTCTGGTTTGCTGCTGATTAAGTCTCTCACCGAACGAGTGAACATCTGCACACTCGCTTGATGACCAAACAACAATTGCGGCACGGTGGCGCAGCGGAAGAGTTGCAGCCTCACAGCGCCGGAGACCCGGGTTCGATCCTGACAAAGGGTGCTGTCTGTATGGAGTTTGCACGTTCTCCCCATGACCGCGTGGATTTTCTCCGAGAACTTCGGTTTCCTCCCACACTCCAAAGACGTACAGGTTTGTAGGTTAATTGGCTTGGTATAAACAGACAATATGTTGGAGTAGGAGTAGGCTATTCGGCCTTTCAAGCCAGCACCGCCGGCGATCGCTGGTGTGTGCGGTCTCGGCGTGCCAAAGGGCCTGTTTCCACATTGTATCTCTAAACTAAACTAAACTAAACAGTTTGAGGCCTTCGGGTATATTCTGATCCCAACTGCTCTTTAACATTTGGCCTTCTCCTTCCCTGACACCTCCCTGTCTCTCTTTCCTCTGATCCCACACTGTCCCAATTCCTGCCTCCTCTTCACTCCCAAGTTATCTCCACACCCTCATTTGCTCTCCAGCCTGTAACTCCTGGGAAAATATCTAATTGCAGAGACCGAGTGTGGACTTGGCAACCATATATCAGAACACTTGTGCTAGGCCCGTCAAGGCCTACTGGAAGGCCTGTTAGCCATTTTAAATCCCCTTCCAATTCCCATACTGACCTTTCCGTCCTGTTCTTCCTCCATTGCTAGAGTGAGGCCACAGGCAAACTAGAGGAATAGCACTTCATAGCTGACAACCTAATGGTTCGAACATTAAATTCCTAATCACATTCAATTTTAAGTAACCTCTTTCAATGTCTCTGCCCCCCCCCCCTTCACTTTCTCCCCTACACCCACCTGGACTTGCACCTAATTCTCCCCTTTCCCTCCCACTCCAGCCACATTCATCCCTCTGACTTCACAGTTCAATCCTTTTGTTCACACTTTCTGTTTAAATCTCCAGCCTTTATCCAACCAGCGAGATAGAGAGGTGTCAGGGAAGGGAGGGAAGGAGAAGGCTTAATGTTGGTGCAATTGGGATCAGAATATAACCATCTGCCTATCAAACATCCCTCTTGCCTGTGTTCCCCTATTACCTACCACGCTTAGTCTTATGTCTCCTCTCTCCCAGCTTTGTCTCCCCCTCACCCTTACAAACAGTCTGAAGAAGGGTCCCAACCCAAAACGTCACGTGTCCATGTTCTCCAGAGATGCTGCCTGACTGTTGAGTTACTCCACCACTTTATATGCTTTTTTGTAAACCAGCACCTGCAGTTCCTTGATTCTACCCAAGACAAAGTGCAAGACTTAGTGGACAGCAATGGCCCTGCCCTCCTGCTTTGGAGATATACAGTATCTATGTTAATCCTGGCTAAATTGGTGCAGCCATGGTATTAAAATTTAGTAAGGGCTCGTGTGCTGCTTGGCCATTTTGGTCAAGTTAGATGTGCCTTTGCAGAACTGAGACAAGCTGCTGAATGGTGCCAGTTTGTCTGTGGCCTCGATAAGAGCTGTAGAGAAAGAATGGGACATCTACAGAAGTCTTACAATAAAGTGTAAAATACATGGAACTGATTAGGTCAATGCAAACCATATATACATATTGTAAATAATGTTGCGAAGCCTTACTTTGTTGGTTGTTGATTGGTTGAAATGTTAAGCTTTGTCTGGGTAGTCTGAATACCAAGGCACATGTTGCATTATTCATCTGTGTTAGCTTCTTTCTAGAAGCTCCTTTCAAATACAATGTATTAGTAACTATGTTAGTGGGTAGGGAACTGTCAATCATGTACTGTCGTAATCGAAATGTGTTATTGGACTGTACAGAGACCTCCATGTGTTTTGGTCCCTCAGGGTTCGGAGACCTATAAAAGGTGGCTCCCACGAGGTCCGATGTCGATCTTCTGGAAGAACGCTTGGGACTGCGTGACCTTTTGGAGTGTCTCTGCTTGCACGAGGCTGGAAAGGCTTGGTCAAGCAGATACAAGGATCAAACCTGCGGTGGTTAGGTATTATATAGGGGAATTTGTATTGGGTTATCCAAAATAAAGTTTAGTTGCACAAGTGCTTGATTCAGTATTTTATTGACTGAAACTAGATGGGGGGGAGCTTTGAACAAGCCATTTACACCTACAGCAACCATCTTATAGCACTGTAGATATCGAGGGCAGACCGGTGACGCAGCAGTAGAGTTGCTGCCTTACAGCACTTGCAGCGCCAGCGACGCGGGTTTGATCCCGACTACGGGTGCTGTCTGCACAGAGTTTGTATGTTCTCCCCATGACCACGTGGGCTTTCTCTGAGATCTTCGGTTTCCCTCGTACAGGTTTGCAGTTAAACTTGATAGGAAAAGCCTTTTAAAAAAAGACATGGCTCTGTAAAATATATTTGTAGGTGGTCTGATTCAACCTGAAACATTGACAATTCGAATTAGCCAAACGCAGGCAGGTGGGACTAGTGTGGTTGGGACATGTTGGGCGGTGAGGGCAAGTTGGGCCGAAGGGCCTGATTCCACGCTGTATCACTTTATGGCTCGAATTCCTTTCTCCCCAAAGATTATGAGTTCCCCCAGCAGATTTTGTTATCTGATTTGCAACTTGTTTTGGTGACTTGAAGATTGATTTTGGAGAGAGTGAAAAAGTTTGTTAAAGGATATGGAAAGATTTAGATCGGCTGGAGAGTTGAATGGACTATTAGCAGAATGAACTTAATCTTGAAAAATGTGAGGCAATGCATTTTTGGCTGGACGGACGTGTGCAATAAATGCCAGGGAGGACGTGCACAATAAATGCCAGGGACCTTTTTTTTTTTACAAAATGCTTTTATTCAGAACAAACAAATACAAAGTTGTAACACGATCAGAGAATGCCTATATTGGCATTTTACAAAGAAAGTTATCAAATTAAAATATTAACATTTTTATCAATAATACATTTGACCTCCTGCAGTGACCAGCGTTCACAGACGGCCTCCACAGTCCCTGTGGACACCGCGTGTTCCCTCTCCAGGGAATGTCAGGGACCTTAGGAATGCTGATGTACAAAGAGACATTGGGGTGCAGGTTCGTTATTCCCTGGAGATGCTGACATGGATGAAGAGGGGATGAGTGTGAATAAGGCTTAATTGAGGGTGTTATTTGACGTTAAATCTCCATTTTTGATTTTTTGTTTTTCATACAAAAAGCTGTTATTCAGAACAAACAAAAATACGTAGTAACACGATCAAAGAATGCCGATATTGACATTTTACAAACAAAGTTATCAAATTAAAATATTAGCGTTTTTATCAACAATACATTCGCCCTCCCGCGGTGACCAGCGTTCACGGACGGCCCCCACAGTCCCCATGGACACCGTGTGTTCCCTCGCCAGGGACATGCGGGCACGGAAAAGGGACAGGCAGCTAACCACTGTGCAGTCGTCGACTGCCCGCTGCCAGGACACTAATGCCCATCGTGGCCAGGCCCAGGAGCAGACCAACAGGGAGACCCCCTCCTCCCTCCCGACCCTCCCCCCTCTGTACCGGGTGCCCAAAAATCAACAGCGTCGGACTAAAGTGGAACCAAAACTTGAGGAGCAGCCCCTTCAGATACTCGAACAGGGGCTGCAACCTCTCACACTCCATGTAGACGTAGAACACGGTCTCTTCCTCGCCGCAGAAGTGACAGGCGGCGGACGAGTCCGTGAACCGGCTCAAGTACCTGTTGCAGGCCACGCTTTGTGCAACATTCTCTACCCCAGGTCCCCGATGGAAAGGAGGAGGACTTCCTTGCAGAGAGACCTCCACTGGGGACCGCTCCCCTCGTCAGATGGTAACACGGACTGCCAGGGCGTGTCTGGATGGAAGACGAGGGCGAGGAAGTGGAGAGTGTGCAAGAGCAGCCTGTACAACACGTGCCTCTCCACATCACAGAACGGCACGCTGGGCGTCTCGGAAAGGCGGCTCATGTTGTGTGGGGCCGGCTCTCGGGGAGGGACCCGGGCCATGGGTCCTATGAACAATCTTAAATCTCCCTGGAAGCTGATGGACCAATTTTGACTTTCGCTGGTTTCTTAAGAACGGTGGGAGAATGGGTGGCAGCAGTAGAGTTGCTGCCTTACAGCGCCAGAGACACGGATTCGATCCTGGCTACCTGTACTTGTCTGTATGGAGTTTGTACGTTCTCCCTGTGAACTGCGTGGGTTTTCTCAGAGAACTTTGGCTTCCTCCCACGCACCAAAGACGTACAGGTTTGTAGGCTCATTGGCTAGGTGGAAATGTAAAAATTGACCTAAGTGTAGGATAGTGTTAGCGTGCGGGGATCGCTGGTCAGTGCGGACTTGGTGAGCCGAGGATGCTGTTTCCGCGATGTATCTCTGAACTAAACTAAACAGGACAAAATGGGGTTGAGGGGGAAAAATAAATGAGCCATGATTGAATGGCAGAGTAGACTTGATGGGCTGAATGGCCTAATTCTGCCCCTGTGTCTAATGGTCTTATGGTCTGATCTTGAGGCCTCCAAATGGAAAATGAACTACAGGCATCAGGAGACATGGGAGGCCAGGCAGTTTTAAAACTCAAGGTGCCTGTTTTACTAAAACAAAGCTGATCAACAAACTCACCAGGAAGGCTGGCTCCTTCCTGAGGTCGGTTGGATTCACTGGAGGTGATCTTGGAGGGGAGGATGCTTCTCAAACTGCGGAGCATCCTGGACAATACAGCTCACCCCCTCCATGACACACTGGTCAACCTCAGCAACAGATTGGTTCCACCAAGATGCAGCACAGAACGCCACATTAGATCCTTCATCCCTGTGTTTATCAAACTGTACAACTCCTCACCCTTCTGTCAAGGGGTAGACTGATACTGACTCCAGCTCCCCCCCCCCCCCACCCCCTCCCCAATCATTGCGCACCTCCCCGAATCCTTTCCACTTGTCACATTAATTTCATGTTTCATGTATTTTGTGTTTTTATGATTGTCGGCAGATGAATTTCCCTCGTGGGAAAAATAAAGTTCTATCATATCATATCATAACACTTTTCCCTGTGAGCCAAAGAGAGCCCTTGTTTGTATTTTACGTGGGATTGTGATGGTGAAGATTTGCAAGTGGTAATTTGTACGCTCGGAGCAAACAACACTTTTAATTAAATATAAGGGTTTGCTTTTATTCCTGTTCTTTGCTTTCGGCAATTGTGTGCGGAAAGGGTAAAGGGGGAAAGAGGCAGAACGATTGTTGTTATCTTGGCTGAAGAAGATGAGAAGCCAGCTTTGTTCATCTGCCTCAGCCACGGATGAGAAAAATTATGCCAACCGAGGAAATTATGATGTGAACCCATAATTAACAGGGGAAGCTCCTCCGCCCTCATTTGCAATTGATTACCAGTGAGGTTACACTTTGATCTTGTTGCATCTTTTTAATGGAGGAAGATCAAGTGACTTGCACGGATTCAGTGCAAAAATCAACCGATTGTCACTTGAACGCTCTGCTCTGGATCGGTAGAAGTCCAGCTGCTATTGTCTTTCTAATAAGAGGGGACTGTGCAAATACTGCCAAGAGAAGGGGATCTTTCTCACTCCTTAATTCTTTCCCCATGTATTTTTAAAGCAAAGAACTCGGTGGCACAGCGGTAGAGTTGCTGCCTTACAACACTTGCAGTGCCGGAGACTCAGGTTCGAACCCGACTACGGGTGCTGTCTGTACGGAGTTTGCACGCTCTCCCCGTGACCGCATGGGTTTTCTCAGAGATCTACGGTTTGAGCCATGATCGCATTGAATGGCGGTGCTGGCTCGAAGGGCCGAATCCTCCTGCACCTATGGTCTATTATCTATTGTCTATTGTCTATTGTTCTCCCACACTCTATATACGTGCAGGTTTGCAGGTTAATTGGCTTGGTATTAGTGTAAATTGTCCCTAGCAGGGGTAGGATATGGTTAATGTGCAGGAAGCACTGGTCGGTGCAGAGTCGTTGGGCCGAAGGGCCTGTTTCCACGTTGTATCTCCAAACTAAACTCAACTAAACTAAAACTGCATAGGGATTTCTGCGCTTCATTGACTTCTGAAAATCTTGCCCCTGGTTAATAGGAATCATTTACATGGGCTTGGGACCTAAGTCCCAAATCCATGCATGTTTCTGTTCACGTTGCATAAAGAAGGGTGTAGATGCGATGAAGTAGATGAAAGAACTAGTCGAAAGGATGATGCCTGCTTTACTTGCCAGAATTGACTGAATAGGCTGAGGCTGTTTTCTCTCGATAAGGGAAGTGTTGACACGTGACTCCTTAAACAATGAAACGATTTGAAAGGGTAAACAATGAAGAAAACGCTTCCATCGATGCGATGTCCCAAAACTGAGGACACAACATGGGAAGTGTCAACAAGTCAAAGTCAAAGTCAAGTCAAAAGAGTTTATTGTCATGTGTCCCTGACAGGACAATGAAAATCTTTCTTTGCATAGCACAACAGAACATAGAAGGCATTGACTACAATTCTATACATAAATACTCCCATGAATTAATAAATTAATAAAGTGAAAATAACAGATGGAGGGATATTAATGTTCAGAGTTCCGAGCCAGGTTTAATAGCCAGATGGCTGTGGGGAAGTAGCTATTCCTAAACCGGGTTGTTGCAGTCTTCAGGCTCCTGTACCTTCTACCCGAAGGTAGCAGGGAGATGAGTGTGTGGCCAGGGTGGTGTGGGTCCTTGATGATGCTGCCAACCTTTTTGAGGCAGCGACTGTGATAAATCCCCTCGATGGAAGGAAGGTCAGAGCCGATGATGGGCTGGGCAGTGCTTACTACTTTTTGTAGTCTTTTCAAAAAATGACAGAGAATGAAGGAGAAACATTTCGGCCCAGCGAGTGGGAAGGGTTTGGAATGCGTTCCTGGAAGGATTGGTAGAATGTCTTTCATGGGAATGATGATATTCAAGAGGGCGAATAATTAATTGGAAAGGGTTAAGAAAAACATGATCAGGTGGAAATTTAGACTTTAGAGATAGAGCATGGAAACAGGCCTTTGGGCCCACCGGGTCCGTGCCGACCAGCGATCACCCTGTACACTAACACTATCCTACACACTAGGGACAATTTACAATTTTACCGAAGGCAATTAACCCAAAAATCTGTACGTCTGGGTGGAAACCGGAGGACCCGGGGTAAAACACACTCAGTCACGGGGAGAAAGTACAAGCTCTGTACAGACAGCACCTGTAGTCAGGATTGAAACTGTGTCTCTGGTGCTGTGAGGCAGCGACTCTACTGCTGCTCCACCGTGCCACCCCAGATAAAGCAGAGATAAACTTGGTTACTTGGTCCTCCAAAATATTCCAACTGGAATTTAAACTGGAAGTGGTGAAGGGAGGGGTTAAGCAACTTTTCGGGCCGAAACCCTTCTTCAGCCTTCTGCGGGTGGTGGGGGAAGAGGAGGGAAGGGAGGAGAGGGGAGGGGAGGGGAGTTCAGGATTTACTGCAGCCTCATGTGTATTGCCTGGAGGGTTGCCTAAAAGGCAGACACAGAGGGTGTCTGTTTGGGTGAATGGCCTTTTGTTTTGCTGTAAACTTGATGTAACTCTCTGGACCAAGTTGTTGTGGATTTGAAAGTGTGGAGCGAATGTGATGTGTGATTGCAGATCCACCCTCTGTGACCAGCACACAAAGAGTCTTCGGCCTTGGGGGCCATCTTGGATCCATTTTGGAATAGGACCCTGTATCACACTGTTGAGGTTACCGAGTGACAAACGCATGCATAGGTGCGGTATTAGAAGGTTGGACAACAATACCATGAAAAAACAGGAAATAGGTTTTGTTTTGTTTAGTTTAGCATAGAGATACAGCGTGGAAACACACCGACCAGGTGGGCCAAAGGGCCTGTTTCCGCACTCTATCCCGAAAGTCTAAACCAGGGGTGGGGAACCTTTTCAGGTCGGAATGCCGCATTAAGTTAGCTGTAATTCAATAAGGCCGCATCCAAGAATCATCAATTAGATATACTTCAAAATTGAGATTATTTTGTTAAAATAGCCCTCATGACTTACTAATGTATTAATTGTGGCTGTCAGTGGGGGAGGATTATTTTGTTGAATCCTCTTTTACTCTTTGGTGTTTTAAATAGGTTCATTTTAAGATTAAAATAAAAATAATAAAAGATGAACAAACACATATGAATAAAAATAAAAGGATTTGTTCTACAAAATTTGGATTCATTCAAAAGGCCGCACTTAATGGCCTAGAAGGCCGTAGGCTCCCCACCCCTGGTCTAAAGTCTACATTCTCGTCTGATCTTATTTTTAGGGAAGCACCAGAGACCCAGTTTCAATCCTGACTACGGGTGCTGTCTGTACAGAGCTTGTACTTTCTCCCCGTGACCTGCGTGTGTTTTAACCCGGGTGCTCCGGTTTCCACCCAGCCATACAGATTTTTGGGTTAAGTGCCTTCGGTAAAATTGTAAGTTGTCCCTAGTGTGTAGGATAGGGTGATCGCTGGTCGGCACGGACCCGGTGGGCCCAAAGGCCTGTTTCCATGCTCTATCTCTAAAGTCTAATGTCTAAATTCCCACCTGATCATGTTTTTCTTAACCCTTTCCAATTAATTATTCTCCCTCTTGAATATCATAATTCCCATGAAAGTCATTCTACCAATCCTTCCAGGAACACATTCCAAACCCTTCCCACTCGCTGGGCTGAAATGTTTCTCCTTAATTCTCCGCAGTCACTTCCCACGTCGTGTCCTCAGTTTAAACTACACTATCCTATGCGTGCATAAATTATATGATATGTTCCCCAGAAAAAGCAAAATGTTGGTGTTACAAATGAAACCACTGAGCCTAGGTGTCATGTCTTTTTTTGGGGGCTGACAAGAAAATATACATTATCTCAACAGCGGGCTGTTAATCATATCAGTTGTGTCTTACCAACCTCTCTTATCGTATGGTAATTATCCCCATCTAATGAGGGGCACCAAAGTTACGGGAGCATTTAATACATTTCATTAGGAGGATGTTGCAACAGGGAATGTCACATTTGATAAATTTTTTAGGTACGACACCTGATGTACAACGTGTAAAACTTCCGAGAATAATCCTGTAACGGTGAGAGTTCAATTCGCCAAAAGTTAATGAGACAGTCAGATTAATTTGGTTCTTCACAATCCCGTGCTGCATTGTCTTATTAGAAGCCACAGTCGTTCCTTTGCGCTCTGACCAGCTGAGGTTGGAACTCGGTCATTAAGTGGATGGTAATCAGTCATTAGGAAATCCGGGCAGGATTTTTGTAATGCTGCAGATATCCATCACTAAGGAGCAAAGAAGCTGGCAGCTACAACAGCGATTCATTAGACTCAGAGCTGGAAGACCTTGAGATGAAACTGGGTCCCATTCACGCAAGGACACAAAGTGCTGGAGTAACTCAGCAGGTCGGGCAGCATCTCTGGAGAACATGGATAGGTGACGTTTCGGGTGGAGTTAATTTGCAATGCCAATCGGTAGTTTAGTTTAGTGTAGTTTAGAGATACAGCACGGAAACAGGCCCTTCACAGATCAAGGATCATCCACACATTTATCTCCTCCTGCCTAGATTACTGCAACTCCCTTTACACTGGCATCAGCCAATCTTCCCTGTCCCGCCTGCAACTGGACCAAAACGCCGAAGTGAGACTCCTGACGGGCACCCGAAAAAGGGACCACATCACCCCGATCCTGGCCTCTCTCCACTGGCTCCCTGTGCGGTTCCGAATAAATTTCAAGTTCCTCTTACATGTCTACAAAGCCCTTAACGGGCTTGCCCCCACCTACATCAGAGGTCTGCTCACCCACCACACCACCTCCAGGTCCCTCAGATCAGCTGACTTGGGGTTGCTGAACATCCCGCGGTCTAGGCATAAGCTCAGGGACGACCGCGCCTTTGCTTTGCTGTGGAACAGCATACCTCTTCCCATCAGAGCTGCCCCCTCCATCGACTGAAGTCGAGACTAAAATCTCATCTCTACTCCCAAGCCTTTCTTGACGTCCTCTGAGCAAGGGCTATATGTATGTAGTGATGATTGTATTTAATCTATGAACCACTGTTGTTTGTTATACAGTTCTTATATCAATGTAAAGCACTTTGGCCAACGAGAGTTGTTTTTTAAATGTGCTATATAAATAAAAGTGACTTGACTTGACTTCAGCCCACCGAGACCGCTCGGACCAGCGATCCCCACTCACTAACACAATCCTGCACATATTAAGGACAATTTACGTTTTATACCAAGCCAATTAACCTACAAATCTGCACGTCTTTAGAGCTTCTAGTAAGGAAAGCAACTGCAATGCTAGCATTTATTTCGAGAGGACTAGAATATTAAACCATGGGATGTAATGCTGAGGTTTTATAAGGCACTGGCCAGACTGCATTTGGAGTATTGTGAGCTGTTTTGGGCCCCATATCTGAGGAAGGATGTGTTGGCATCGGAGAGGGTCCAGAGGAAGTTTACGAGAATGATCCCAGGAATAATTAGGTTAAAATATGATAAGTGTTTGACCGCCCTGGGCCTGTACTCGCTGGAGTTGAGAAGGATGAGGGAGGGCCTAATTGAAACTTACGGAAGAGTGAAAGGCCTGGATGGAGTGGCTGTGGAGCGAATGTTTCCACTTGCGGGAGAGAATAAAAGGACATACACTCAGAATGGTGATGAGGCGGAATATATTTTGACAGAGTGTGGTGAATCTGTGGAATTCATTGTCACAGGGCTGTGGAGGCTGCCAATGGATATTTTTATGGTGGAGATTGATAGATTCTTGATTAGTACGGGTGTCAGTGGTTATGGGGAGAAGGCAGGAGAATGGGGTTGAGAGGGAAAGACAGATCCGCCAGGCTTGAATGGCAGAGTACACTTGATGGGCCGAATGGCCAAATGACACCTGGAGTACTGCATTCGGTTTTGGTCACGGTACTTAAAGAAGGGTTGATTTACATCCCTACCAAGCCAATTAGCCGGCAAACCTGTACGTCTTTGGAGTGCGGGAGGAAACCGAAGATCTCGGAGAAAACCCACGCGGTCTAGGCGAGAACGTACTGTATACAAACTCCATACAGACAGCACCCATAGTCGGGATCGAACCTGCGTCTCTGACGCTGGCAGTGCTGTAAGGCAGCAACTCTACCTCTGCATCGCCGGTCCGAAGAATGGTTTCCGACCCGAAACGTCACCCGTTCCTCTCCTCCACAGATGCTGCCTGACCCACCGAGTGGCTCCAGCACTTTGCATCTATTTTCGGTACGAGCCGGCGTCTGCAGTTCCTTCCCACACGTCAAAGATCCCCGGCTAATGGCTGCAATGGTGCTCAGACTTCCTCATTAAAGGGAGTGATCTGACTCAGATTTTATCGTCTTAGGTTTCTTTTTGGCGTCGCTGAAAGTATGATCAATCTGACTAGACGCAACCACAATGGACCATCGCTGATTGAAGCCAGCTACTGTCCAACTAATCAGTGGCGTTGAGTGTAACATTGCAAGCCGGTTATGTCTTGCGGTACAGTCAGTTCTTTAAACTAATTTGCACTATAAAGCTTCCTCGTTAATAAGTCGAATCTACCCATACAAACCGTAAATTATCTACACATGTGAAATTACACATTAACTAATCATTTGCAGACTAACGCAGATATAAATGTACTCATTTTCTCAATCTATTCATTAACAAAGCTCCTCACCACATGCTGTACTCAACATCTCCTTAATTGTTGCATTAATAGATTACCTCTGCAACACTAAACATACTGTGTGCAACATGCAGTTCACAGAAACCTTAGCACAAACATCTAATAACGCTAATTAATAACTACAACACTACAAATATCCAATGTATTTGACACAGTATTAAATATAGTGTGAATTCACGGGTAACTGCCTCGTTGGTTGCCTTTTCGCACTCTCCATCTTAGATTAGTTTAGTTTGGAGATACAGCGCGAAAACAGGACCTTCATCCCGGTGCGTCCGCGCCGACCAGCGATCCGCGCACGCTAACACTATCCGACACACACTTTATTTCACCGAAGTATATGAACCTACAAACCCGTACGTCTTTGGCGCGTGGGAGGAAACCGGAGCACCCGGGGAAAACCTCACGTGGATCACGGGGAGAAGGTACAAAATCTGTACGGACAGCACCCGTAGTCAGGATCGAACCTGGGTCTCTGGCGCCGTAAGGCAGCAACGCTACCGTGCCGCCTCTTCTGTTTTGTTGCGTTTGTTTTCACGCTGCCTTGTTCTTCGTGATTTCTTCCTGCCGGTTCTTTTCATTTTTAGTTCAGTTTATCGTCACGTGTACCGAGGTACAGTGCAAAGCTTTCTGTTGCGTGATATTCAGGCAGTGAAAATCGAGCGATCCACAGTGTGGTTTAAAAGATTGGAGCGATTCTAATGAATGATTGCAGATCCACATCTGGGAGCAACAGATGTGGAGAAGTCGCCCGGCTTGGACACGTCACCTTGATGCCCATACAATTTCCCTTCTTTCTGCTTTTAGCCTTTGCAGTGGATCCCCTTGCCTTCTGAGGCATTTATCATGGGATTCCCCACCACCAGAATACACCACCTACAATCCAGCTGCAGTGTACAGAGCCCTTAACCCATATGGAGGTACAGGTTTTATCTTCCATTGCCCTGATTATGGATGAAGCTGTTTAAATTGGCTGCTCACTTTTATGGGCCAACCATTCTCAATCTGCAGTTTACCCCATGCACAAATGATCGGACATATTTGACGTAAATCTGTACGTCTTTGGAGTGTGGGAGGAAACCAGAGCCCCCGGAGAAAACCCATACAATCACCGGGGGGCGGGGGGGGAGGAAACGTACAAATGTACAAACCGGTAGTCAGGATCAAACCCCGGTCTCTGGCGCTGTAAGGCAGCAACTCCACCGCTGCGCCACCATTCCACCATTGTTCTTATATTATGGTGGGAGAGTCCAGGACTAGGACTAGACTAGAGGTCATGTCCTCAGAATTAAAGGGCATTCTTTTCGGAAGGTGATGAGGCGGATGTTCTTTAGTAGGAGGGTGGTGAATCTGTGGATTTTTTTGCCACAGGAGCCTGTGGATATTTTTAAGGCAGAGATAGATAGATTCTTGATTTGTTTAGGGGTCAGAGGTTATGGGGAGATGGCAGGAGAATGGGGTTAGAAGGGAGAGATAGATGGAAACATAACATCTATTAGCCCTGTCCCACTGTACGAGTTCATTCAAGAGCTCTCCCGAGTTAAAAATAAAATCAGACTTGTGGTAAGCACGTATAATGTACGTAGCGGGTATGTCGGAGCTCGGGGACGTCTCTTAGCGGCTCATAACGCTAACGGCAGGTACTCGGGAAACGCGGTAAGTTCGGGAAGACTCGTGAAGATTTTTTAACATGTTGAAAAATGTCCACGAGAGCCCCGAGTACCTGTGAGTGGCCATTACCGTAAATCTCCAAGTTCGAATCAGGGCAAACTCGGGAGAACTCTTGAATGAGCTCGTACAGTGGGACAGGGCTTTATCTCTCCCTTCAAAAGAATGACCTTTAATTCTGCGGCTGTGACCTGTAGTCCTAGACTCTCCCACCAGTGGAAACATCCTCTCCACATCCAAGCCTTTCACTATTCTGTAGGGTAAAGTAAAAATATTAAACCTGATATCGCATGGAGTGACTGAGACAAATGGCATTGTTTTATTGCAGAGATAGCTAAATAAGTAGAGCAAGGAGAAAGTAATGGCAGGATATGTTGATGAGGTTGACAAATGTCGAGTGCGAGAAACATGAATGGTGGCATGGGGCATTTGGGTTGGATGGTCTAATGCCATGGAGCGTAATTTCATTGATTCTTCAAACTACTGCCTCATCCTCTTCTTCTTCATGTGAATGAAACATAAACCAAAGGAATAGTTAGATCTCAAGCCGGGTGTTGAGCAGCCAGGTTGTTGTCCCTGTTGGCATCAATATCTGCCAGGCCCATTTGGTGGGTGGTAGAGCGGGCATGGAGAGATGACATGCTTGGCTGTCTGTTGTTCTGCTCCACATTCACAGGCTGGGCTCTGGCGGAGTCCCCATCTCCACATGCTGGCATTGAAACGCCAAACTCCAGTACCAAGTCTGTTGAGCTTCACCCATGCTGCTCTGGGGAGGTTGGAAGCTGGACAGCTTTTATCTGGTGACATTCCTCATCATGCTCACAGAGGCAACGACCCTGCAGCTCGATGGGACTTTGGTTAGCTCATAAGGACGTAAGGAATAGGAGTAGAATTGGGCCATTTGGCCCATCAAGTCTACTCCACCATTCAATCATGGCTGATCTATCTCTCCCTCCAAACCCCGTTTTCCTGCCTTCTCCTCATAACCTCTGACACCCGTACTAATCACGATTCTATCTATCACTGCCTTGGAAATATCCACTGACTTGACCTCTGCAGCAATCACAGATTCACCACCCTCTGATGAAATAAATTTCTCCTCATCTCATTCCGAAAAGAACATTAGAACGCATTTGGAGTATTGCGTGCAGTTCTGGGTGTCCCATTATAGGATGCTATAGGAGACGGTGCAGAGGAGGCTTACCAGATGCTGCCTGGATTACAGGGATCAGCTGCAGGGAGAAGTTGGATAGACTTGCACTGTCTTCTCTAGAATGACGCAGGTTGAGGGCAGAATTGATAGAAGTATATATCATTCGGAGATGCATAGAATGGTTAGACAATCTGAACCTTTTGCCGAGGATGGAGATGTCCAACACCAGACTGATTCCTGGGATGTCAGGACTTTCATATGAGGAAAGATTGGATAGACTCGGCTTGTACTCGCTGGAATTTAGAAGATTGCGGGGGGATCTTATAGAAACTTACAAAATACTTAAGGGGTTGGACAAGCTAGATGCTGGAAGATTGTTCCCGATGTTGGGGGAGTCCAGAACAAGGGGTCACAGTCTAAGGATAAGGGGGAATTCCTTTATGACCGAGATGAGGAAAACATTCTTTACACAGAGAGTCGTGAGTCTCTGGAATTCTCTGCCACAGAAGGTAGTTGAGGCCAGTTCATTGGCTATATTTTAGAGGGCGTTAGATGTGGCACTTGTGGCTAAAGGGATCAGGGGGTATGGAGAGAAGGCAGGTATGGGATACTGAGTTGGATGATCAGCCATGACCACATTGAATGGCGGTGCAGGCTCGAAGGGCCGAATGGCCTACTCCTGCACCTATTTTTCTATGTTTCTATGTTTCAAAGGGGATGAATACCTTCGGGGAAAAGTTGAAGTCTGAAGAAGGGTCTCAACCCAAAACGTCACCCATCCTTGTTCTCCAGAGATGCTGCTGACCTGCTGAGTTACTCCAGCTCTATTGTGTCCATCTAAAGTTTAATGGAGATGTGCGGGCAAGTTTTTTTTTGGCCACAGAGGGTAAAGGGGATTTTTAGATAGGTACAGGGAAATGCAAGGAATAGAGGGACGTGAATCTTGTACAGGCAGATGAGATCAGTTTATCTTGAAGTCATCTTCGGTACAAAGATTGTGGGCCGAAGAGCCCATTCCTGTACTATACTGTTCTATGTTCCATTTATACTCTGGAGTTTAGAAGGAGGAGAGGGGATCTTTTTGAAACATATAAGATTATTAAGGGTTTGGACACACTAGAGGCAGGAAACATGTTCCCGATGTTGGGGGAGTCCAGAACCAGGGGCCACTGTTTAAGAATAAGCGGTAAGCCATTTTTTCACATAGAGAGTTGTGAGCCTGTGGAATTCTCTGCCTCAGAGGGTGGTGGAGGCAGGTTCTCTGGATGCTTCCATGAGAGAGCTAGATATGACTCTTAAAGATAGCGGAGTCAGAGGATATGGGGAGAAGGCAGGAACGGGGTACTGATTGGGGGTGCTCAGCATTGATCACATTGAATGGCGGTGCTGGCTCGAAGGGCCGAACGGCCCTCCTGCACCTATTGTCTATTGTCTATTGTCTATACTGTTCCTAGATTAGGAAACTGCAGATCTGAAAGATATGAGGGACCTAATTGAAACATGCAGAATAGTGAAAAGTTTGGATAGAGTGGATGTAGAGGGGATGTTTCCACTGGTGGGAGGGACTAGGACTAGAGTTCATGGCCTCAGAATTAGAGGACGTTCTTTCAGGAAGGAGATGAGGAGGAATGTCTTTAGTCAGAGGGTTGTGAATGTGTGGAATCCTTTGCCACAGGAGGCTGTGGAGGCCACGTCAGTGGATATTTTTAAGGCAGAGATAGATTCTTGATTAGTATGGATGTCAGAGGTTATAGAAACATAGAAACATAGAAAATAGGTGCAGGAGTAGGCCATTCGGCCCTTCGAGCCTGCACTGCCATTCAATATGATCATGGCTGATCATCCAACTCAGTATCCTGTACCTGCATCCTCTCCATACCCCCTGATCCCTTTAGCCACAAGGGCCACTTCCAACTCCCTCTTAAATATAGCCAATGAACTGGCCTCAACTACCTTCTGTGGAGGAGAATTCCACAGATTCACAACTCTCTGTGTGAAAAATGATTTTCTCATCTCGGTCCTAAAAGATTTCCCCCTTATCCTTAAATTATGGAGAGAAGGGGAGAGAATGGAGTTGGGAGGGAGACATATATCAGGCATGATTGAATGACGGAGTCGGCTTGATGTGCTGAATGGCCTCATTCTACTGCTATTCCTTATAACCTTATGAGCTTGGTGATTATTTTTCATCTGTGGATCCAGTCCTTACGGCATTAAACACTGGGTAAATGTGTTGCTCATGCTGCTAGGTTCTGGAGCCACCAGGAAACTCTTACGCTAATTAAATGTTTAGGAAGCCATATGGCCACGGATATGTCACCAAGCATGTTGTCTTTCTCATTCCATCTCTGGCACAGAAAGAAATCAGATGCTAAAATCATTCCCTTAAATATAATGTCCTTACTCATCCCAAGGAACCATTTGTTATGATCATATACAATGTTCCCGCTAATTTTTAGTAGTTCGTGTATGCAGAAATCTTGTATTGTGCAATTATGTATGCTGTTACAAATGACTGTGCGCACAATGAATTCTTGTGCAAATATATGTCCTCATACAGCAGTTTTTACTATTCCGCTAAGCCATTCATTTCAAGCCAGCTTGCAGTACTTTAGTGCTTCACACCCTTTGCATCCTTTGAATTTGACATGGTGAATCAAATTTGTTTTCAATATAAACTCAATTTAGCAAGCTACAGAATTTGCAAGCTATCATTTATAGCGGAGAAATTTTATAGCGGAGATTTTTTTTCTCCAGAATTTCTAAAGCCTTTGTGTGCACATAAATTTTCTTTGTGCGCTGGTTTGAAAACTTGTGTGCGCGCGTAGACGCTCACAGCTTAGAGGGAACATTGATCATATATTTTAATCACATATTACAATACTGACTGCTCTTGATGGCGACATCAATCTGCGAGCCAAGGTCTGTCACAAGACCAATCGTTCACGCTTAAGAAAGCACCGGACAAACTAATGGAATGGAATATTTTATTGTCACATGTGACAAGGGACAGTTAAGTTCTTAGCTTGCACACCCAAGGTATGCAAATAGTCGCCACATAAAGAATGCGTATAAAGTTACAAAGTACCTTCTCCAGGTCCTCCATTGTTCTTCCGCCCTCACCCGTCACGGTGGTTCCCCCGCGTCCTCATCGGCTGCCAACCGTGGGTTAACCGTGAGGCTCGACCACCACAAGGCCCCACCGCTGCCAAGGCTCCACCGCCTTCACCAAGGCTCCACCGCAGCCAAGGCTCGACCACTGCCGAAAGGCTCCACCACCGCTGCTGAGGCCTCACCACCAAGGCCGAGGCTCCATCACCACCGCTGAGTCTCCACCACTGCCGAGAGGCTCCACCGCCACCCTCGATTACAGCTGAAGAAGGAATTCTCAAGGCATTGTTTATTAATCCCATCATGGAAACACTCACTAGAATGGAAACAGGCCCTTCGGCTCAACCTCAGAATGGAAACTTAAACGAAGGCCTCAAAGATGAAAGAGAAGAAATGTCTCTGTAAGTTGATGGCTGCGTTCACTCACCAGACAGAAACTGATGAGAGTGCACATGGAATAGTAGTCATACTGCGATGAAATAGTCCAATTTACCCACACCAACTAACATGCCCCATCTACACTAAACTCACCTGCCTGCTTTTGGTCCATATCTCTCAAAACATGTCCTATCCATGTACCTGTCTAAATGTTTCTTAAATAGTACCTGCCCCAACTACCTCCTTCGGAAGCTTGTTCCATAGAGCCACCGTCCTTTGTGTACAAAAGTTATCTCTTATGTTACCATTAAATCTTTCCTTCCTCACTTTAAACTTAAGTCCTCTGGTTCTCGATTCCCCTAGTTTGGGCATCCGATCTATTCCTCTCATGACTTTGCACAACTCTAGAAGATCACTCCTCGTCTTCCTGTGCTCCGAGGAATAAAGCCCCAGCCTGCACAACCTCTCCCTATAGCTCAGGCTCTCGAGTACTGGCAACATCTTTGTAAATATTCTCCGCACCCTTTGCAGCTTGGTATCATCATTCCTTTTATATGGTGACCAAAACTTACCAAAATACTCTAAATGTGACCTCACCGACATCTTATATAACTGTAACATGACCTCCCAACTTCTATACTCAACCTAGATAGAAAATGTTTGAGTATAGAGAAAATAGAGAGACAAAATAGAGAGAGTACAGAGGAGATTTATTAGAATGTTGCCTGGGTTCCAGCAACTAAGTTACAGAGAAAGGTTGAACAAGTTGGGTCTTTATTCTTTTGAGCGCAGAAGGTTAAGGGGGGACTTGATTGAGGTCTTTAAAATGATGAAAGGGATAGACAGAGTTGACGTGGATAAGCTTTTCCCATTGAGGGTAGGGAAGATTCAAACAAGATGGCACGACATGAGAATTAACAGAAGTTTAGGGGTAACATGAGGGGGAACTTCTTTACTCCGATAGTGGTGGCTGTGTGGAATGAGCTTCCAGCAGAAGTGGTGGAGGCAGGATCGATTTTAACATTTAAAAGTAAAGTGGATAGGTATATGGACGGGAAGGGAATGGAGGGGTATGGTCTGAGTGCAGGTAGATGGGACTAGGGGAAAATAAATGGTCGGCATGGACTGGAAGGGCCGAGAAGGCCTGTTTCCGTGCTGTAATTGTTATATGGTTATATTATATGGTTGAATTCTTCAATAGGACGTTTTTTGGTAGTATTCCAGCACAATTGCATGCCAAAATTGCCTGTAATTGTTATATGGTTATATGGTTATATGGTAACTCGGCGGGACAGGCAGCATCTCTGGAGAGAAGGAATGGGTGACGTTGCGGGTCGAGCCCCTTCTTCAGACTCGAAACGTCACCCATTCCTTCTCTCTAGAGATGCTGCCTGTCCCGCCGAGTTACTCCGGCTTTTTGTGTCAACCTTCAGTTTAAACCGGCATCTGCAGATCTTTTTATACGCAATGCTCTGACTGATGATAATACTCTGACATCCATTCAGTCTGAGGAAGGGTCTCCACCCTAAACGTCACCCGTTCTATATATCCGGAAATGCTGCCTGTCCCGCTGAGTTGCTCCAACATTTTGTGCCTACCTTTGGTTCAAACCGGCATCTGCAGTTCCTTCCTATACATCAGGGAGGACAGTCCCTAAAGAGCTACAGAATGTTGTTTGTTAAGGATCTTTCTCACAAAATGATGATGGCTGACCTCAAGGAAATTTTCAAGCATCCCATCGACGTTAGAATTCCTGGCTCTCGGGTTGGCCCAGAATGAAATGGCTGGAGCCATCAGTTCTGGAACTGACCCAAAGTACTGCAGTGAAGAGCTGAATCAGAACTTTCCATGTTTTGCGTGATTCATTCAAAATGATTTCATTTTCGATAGGAGCAGAATTAAGTCATTCGGCCCATCAAGTCTACTCTGCCAATCAATCATGGCTGATCTATCTTTCTCTCCCAACCCCATTCTCTTGCCTTCTCCTCATAATCCCTGACTCCCATTCTAATCAAGAATCTATCTATCTCTGCCTTAGAAATTACCATTAACTTGGCCTCCACAGCCTTCTGTGGCAATGAGTTCCACAGATTCACCACCCTCTGACTAAATAAATTCCTCCTCATCTTCCTAAAGGAACGTCTTTTAATTCTAAGGCTGTGCCCTCTGGTCATAGACTCTCCCACTAGTGGAAACGTCCTCTCCACATCCACTCTATCCACCATTGCACAAACATAAGGCAAGCTCTGAGGAAACTCACTGCACTTGAGACAGCGAGTAAAGACAAAGCTACAACCATTGCAAGTACTTGCAAAGGAGCATCATTGGTCAACGTTCTGACTGAGATGACACAGATGGGTCATAATCCAAAATATCATCTGTCCGTTCCTTCCACAGATGCTGCCTGACCTACTGGGTTCCTCCAACACCTTGCAAAAACCTAAGCAGCTCAAGCCAAAGCCATGAGTTAGTTCCTAGGAGTCAATATCACCAGCAACTTCTCCTGGACCACCCACATCGAAGAAATGGCCAAGAAAGCCCACCAACGCCTCTACTTCCTTCGAAGGCTTATGGGTCTGTCCCACTTATGTGACTGCAAGAGACTCTGCGGTTGTCACAGGTTGGAAAATTAGTAGCGACCAGAATGAAGCCGCCATGGAGAGTAGCGAGAATTCTCGTGCCGTAGGTGTGTCGCCAGGAGGTCGAAGGTTCTTGGAGGTTCTCGTAGGTTGTAGCCGGTCCTGACCGGTGAATATCATTGGCTCATTGGGAGAAAAAAAACGTAAGCAGTTGTTTTCAGAACCAAGGATAACCGACCGGTAAATGTTAAATGTCCGCCGAGCTTCACAGCCGTGTATCTCTGGCTTCTTAAAGGTTGTCTCCATTTCTTCTTGGTTCTTCTCGGTCCTTCTTTCCCCCCTCTCACCCCCTCTCCCCCTCTCTTTTAAAGGACTTACCGTACACTGTGCGTTAGCCGTCTAATTACAGCGCCAACCTTTCTGTTCATCGCGGTGTGTGCCCATATCACATTGGCTTTGCACAGCGTGAATTTCACTCAGACAGCGCTCCCCCCGCTTGCCATGTCCCCCGCCTGCATAACGGGCTGGTGTCGGAAGCGATGTGTTTGTGTGTGTGCGTTCCACTCTGACAGTCGCGGTTCCAGTTGCCGTTTCTTCAGGCGACTGCCGGGTAACTTGACAATCGCCGGCAATCACCTAAAAAATCACCTAAGTGGGACAGGCCCATTCGGAAGTTTGGCATGTCCCCAACATCTCTTGCCAACTTCTACAGAGGCGTCGTAAAATAGTATTTTACCGAGATGCATCACAGCATGGTTTGGGAACAGCTCCATCCAAGACCGCATGAAATTGCAGAGAATTGTGGACGCAGCCCAGACCATCACACAAACCAACCTCCCTTCCATTGACTCCATCTACACTTCACTCTACCTCGGTAAAGCCACCAGCATAACCCAGGACGAGTCTCACCCCGGTCACTCCCACCTTCTATCCAGAGATGCTGCCTGTCCCGCTGAATTCCCTCCTCTCCCATCCTCTCCCATCAGGCAAGAAGTACAGCAGTGTGAAAACGCACATCTCCAGATTCAGGGGCACTTTTTTCCCAGCTGTTATCAGACAACTATCAACAACTAGAAAGCAGTCCTAAGCTACTAATCACCTCATTGGAGAACCTCAGACTATCTTTGATTCAGACTTTACTGGACTTTACATTCCACTAAATGTTATTCTCTTATCATGTACACTGTGGATGGCTGACGATGGAAATCATGTTTAGTCTTTCCGCTGACTGGTTAGCACGAAACAAAGAGCTTTTCCCTCGGGACAGGTGACAGTAAACCAAACTAAAACAAACAAAGACACCATAGAATCATAGAATCATAGAAAATAGGTGCAGGAGTAGGCCATTCGGCCCTTCGAGCCTGCACCGCCATTCAATATGATCATGGCTGATCATCCAACTGAGTATCCCGTACCTGCTTTCTTTCCATACCCCCTGATCCCTTTAGCCACATGGGCCACATCTAACTCCCTCTTAAATATAGCCAATGAACTGGCCTCAACTACCTTCTGTGGCAGAGAATTCCACAGACTCACCACTCTCTGTGTGAAAAAAGATCTTCTCATCTCGGTCCTAAAAGACTTCCCCCTTATCCTTAAACTGTGATCCCTTGTTCTGGACTTCCCCAACATCGGGAACAATCTTCCTGCATCGAGCCTGTCCAACCCCATAAGAGTTTTGTAAGCCTCTATAAGATCCCCCCTCAATCTCCTAAATTCCAGCGAGTTCCACCATGACTCATAGGTGATCACGAATGGTAACAAGCCTTGAATGCCACGGATTCCCTGCATGGATACGATGACGGAGTGTACCAAAGCTAGAGGTTATGGATTAACTTACAACATTCTTATAGATGCTAGATGCAGGAAGATTGTTCCCTATGTTGGGGAAGGCCAGGACAAGGGGTCACAGTTTAAGGATAAGGGGGAAATCTTTTAGGACCGAGATGAGAAAAACTTTTTCACACAGAGAGTGGTGAGTCTCTGGAATTCTCTGCCACAGAAGGTAGCTGAGGCCAGTTCATTGGCTATATTTAAGAGGGAATTAAATGTGGCTCTTGTGGCTGAAGGGATCAGGGGGTATGGAGAGATGGCAGGTACAGGATACTGAGTTGGATGATCAGCCATGATCATATTGAATGGCGGTGTGGGCTCGAAGGGCCGAATGGCTTACTCCTGCACCTATTTTCTATGATTCTATGTTTCTATGGATGAGAGGGGTTTAAAACCAATATGGACTCTCGGACTGGACCCAGGGCTGCAAGGCAATCTGAAGCCATGGTAGAAATCAAGCAGTGATGAAGGCTGATGCTAACAAGAGCAGATGATGAAGTAATCAGAGGAATTTTAAAGAGAATATCACTATGGTTGGAGGCACAAGGTGCTGGTTTTGAAAGAAAACACTCAGTGCTGAAGTAATTTAGTTTTATTTCGAGATACTGCGCGGAATCAGGCCCTTCGGCCCACATAGTCCTCGCCGACCAGTGATCCCCGCACACTAACACTATCCTACACACACTGGGGACAATTAACAATTATACCCACCCAATTAACCTACAAACCTGTGCTTCTTTGTAGTGTGGTAGGAACTGGAAGTCCCGGATAAAACCCACACAGGTCACGGGAGAAATGTACAAACTCCGTACAGAAAGAAAACACAAAGCGCTGAAGTAATTTAGTTTATTTAGAGATACAGCATGGAAACTGGCCCTTCGGCCCACAGAGTCAGCATCCACCAGCATTCCCTGCACATGTTCTTTATTGTTTGGAGCGCAGAAGGTTAAGGGGGGACTTGATTGAGGTCCTTAAAATGATGAAAGGGGTAGACAGAGTTGACGTGGATAAGCTTTTCCCATTGAGGGTAGGGAAGTTTCAAACAAGAGGGCATGACATGAGAATTAAGGGACAGAAGTTTAGGGGTAACATGAGGGGGAACCTTCTTTACTCAGATAGTGGTGGCTGTGTGGAATGAGCTCCCAGCAGAAGTGGTGGAGGCAGGATCGATTTTAACATTTACAAGTAAAGTGGATAGGTATATGGACGGGAAGAGAATGGAGGGGTATGGTCTGAGTGCAGGTAGATGGGACTAGGGGAAAATAAATGGTCGGCACGGACTGGAAGGGCCGCGAAGGCCTGTTTCCGTGCTGTGATTGTTATATGGTTATATGGTTATATGGTTTTTGTTGTATCGTTAATTTCTGAGCACAGGCAGACCTCCACACTGTGACAACAGTTCCTGGAGCCATGTGTGAAGCAGACTTGTTGGGTTACAGCCTCGTCGTTGCATGAAAATAAATCTTTCGCTTTTGAAATATCGCTCCCCCTTTAACAATTATGTCATCGCTTGCATCCCTCTTTGCTGGTTTTAGAATTTATTCCCAGCGAGTATACGGGATCTGAGAGCTGCTGGGAGTGACTCATTATGTCGGAACAAATGGACCGCAATCTTCTGGCAGGAAGTCATGAAATGGCAATGGTGCGTTGGGTGTGGAGAGCTCAGAGACCCTGGTGTATCTGATCATCAAAGAGAAATGGTAGGCGGCAAATTCACCACAGCTACGTGGCGCGGCGGTAGAGTCACTGCCTTACAGCGCTTGCAGAGCCTGAGACGGAGTCAGGGAAAAAGCGTTCACGTCGCGGCCCCGCTTCCAGCACCACGCACGAGACGCACCAAGACAGACACCATTGCATGCAGATGCCGAGCAGTGTGTTCAGCCCTGGCTGAACAGCTTCTAATCTTGTGTGTGGACTCGATAAGAAGAAGCGCCTGAGACCGGGGTGCGATCTCGACCTTCTGTACGGAGTTTGTACGTTCTCCTCGTGACCACGTGGGTTTTCTCTGAGATCTTCTGTTTCCTCCCACACTCCAAAGACGTCCAGTCTTGTAGGTTCATTGACTTGGTGTGAATGTAAAATTGTTCCTCGTGTGTGAAGGGTAGTGTTAATGTGCGCGGATCGTTGGTCGGTGCGGAGTCGGTGGGCCGAAGGGCCTGTTTCCGCGCTGTACCTCTAAACTAAACTAAACTAAGCTAAACTAAGCAGCTCATCATCTTCCTCCTTCCCAGATGATTCACTGGAGAGATGGCTGGCGTCTTTAACCACATCAGCTGAAGGAAGCAGCAGCAAACATCCTCCCCTGTCTTCTGCTAGCCATGGGAATACACCCACCAGCTTCCATCTTGTGGTTTCTCAGGAACCGCATAAGCTCATTGATGATTACCAGCAAAGATTTTGGCCAGCGCTGACTTGCATCTCCTTCCCCCTCGTATAGAATAAGCGATGTTTAGTTTAACTTGGTTAGAGATACGGAGCAGAAACAGGCCCTTCGGCCCACCGAGTCCACACTGATCAGCGACCCCCACACATTAACACTATCTGACACACACTAGGGACAATTTACACATACACCAAGCCAATTAACCTAAAAACCTGTACGTCTTTATAGTGTGTGAGGAAACTGAAGGTCTCTGAGAAAACCCACGTGGTCACGGGCAGAACGTGAAAACTCCATACAGTCAGCACCCGTAGTCGGGATAAAATCTGGGTCTCTGGCGCTATAATCTCTGTAGAGCCCCGTCCCACTTTCCCGAGTTACTTCACGAATTCTCTCAAGTTTTCCCCTTGATTCAAACTCGGAGATGCCAGCCGTAGGTACTCGGGGCTAATTTTGTGACTCGTGGACATTTTACCACATGCTGATAAAACGTCCCGACTTACCTGATGCCCCGAGTACTTACGGTTGGCATTACGAGCTGCTACAAAATATCTACGGACTCCTACAGAGTTGCTACGGACTCCTACAGACTCGTTACGGACATTCTCCGAGTTTGAATGTACTCATGTACCAACTTACCATCCGGCATCTAGCGGCACAGCCGAAAGGCCAGTCAGAATATTCAAAGGAGCTCTCATAAAACAAATTCTTGAAGGGAATTCAAAATTCAGTATGGCACAGCAGCTAGCTAGTCTCTTACTGAAATATCGTACCACACCACAATCTACCAGAGGGTATACGCCATCTCTGGAGAACACGGATAGGCAATGTTTCGTGTCAGGACCCTTCTTCAGCCTGAAACGTCACATCTCCATGTTCTCCAGAGATGCTGCTTGATTCTCCCCGACTGTGTCTGTAGATGTGTCTTGACCCGAAACGTCACCTATTCCTTTTCTCCAGAGATGCTGTCTAGCCGCTGAGTTACTCCAGATTTTTGTGTCCATCTTCGGTTTAAAGCATCATCTGTTCCTTCCTACACATGCTGCCTAAGCCGCTGAGTTACTCCAGATTTTTGTGTCCATCTTCGGTTTAAAGCATCATCTGTTCCTTCCTACACATGCTGCCTAAGCCGCTGAGTTACTCCAGAATGTTGTGTCTTTTTTTCCACTGTGGTAGTGATCAGTTGGTAATGAACTGTTAATCAAATTGAATGATGTCCTTTGAAGGATAGACATTGATTAGGAACGGTCGGTTTAACACCTCATTTATTCTTTAGAACAGTGGCATGGGTATGATTGCATCTACTTAGGAGGTTAAGTGCTTCAACAGCATCCTTAAGAGGGGGAAAAGCTGTGGTTGTTACCTGCTTTGGCCTGCATGTCACACGGGTATTCCATCAACAGCAATTCCCAGCTGTTATCAGGCAACTGAATCATCCTAAATTCCTAGGTCAATTTCACCAACAACTTCTCCTGGACCACCCATAATGAAGCAATGAACCAGAGAGTCCACCAACGCCCACCATACTTCCTTAGAAGGCTTAGGAAGCTCAGCATGTCCCCCACAACTCACACCAACATCTACAGATGTGCCACCGAATGCATTTTATCGGGATGCATCACAGCTTGGTTAGGGAACAGCTCCATCCAAGACCTCAAGAAATTGCAGGGAATTGTGGACACACCGCAGACCATCACACAAACCAACCTCCCCTCCGTTGACTCCATTTACACCTCACGCTGCCTCGGCAAGGCCAGCAGCATAATCAAGGACGAGTCGCACCCTGGCCGCTCCCTCTTCTCCCCTCTCCCATCAGGCAAAAGTTATAGAAGTGTGAAAACGCACACCTCCAGATTAACCATAGAACTATATAACCATATAAAAATTACGGCACGGAAACAGGCCTTCTCGGCCCTTCCAGTCCGTGCCGACCATTTATTTTCCCCTAGTCCCATCTACCTGCGCTCAGACCATACCCCTCCATTCCCTTCCCGTCCATATACCTATCCACTTTACTTTTAAATGTTAAAATCGATCCTGCCTCCACCACTTCTGCTGGAAGATCATTCCACACAGCCACTACTCTCTGAGTAAAGAAGTTCCCCCTCATGTTACGCCTAAACTTCTGTCCCTTAATTCTCATGTCATGCCCTCTTGTTTGAATCTTCCCTACCCTCAATGGGAAAAGCTTATCCACGTCAACTCTGTCTATCCCTTTCATCATTTTAAAGACCTCAATCAAGTCCCCCCTTAACCTTCTGCGCTTGAAAGAAAAAAGATTCAGGGACAGTTTCTTCCCAGCTGTTATCAGGCAACTGAATCATCCTACCACAATCAGAGAGCAGCGCTGAACTACTATCTACCTCTTTGATGACCCTCACTGCGTCAAGCTGTGCTGCTTCACCTACTGAAGATGGAAGCGAATTCCTCTCCCTTTAGTTTAGTTTAGTTTATTATTGTCACGTGTATCGAGGTACAGTGAAAAGCCATGTGTTGCGTGCTATCCAGTCCGAGAAAAAAAAACGTTATTCCCTCACCATGTATCTGCACACTGCAAATGGCTTGATTGTAATCATTCCGCTGACTGGATAGCATGCAACAAAAGCTTTTCACTGTACCTCGCCACACGTGACAATGAACTAAACTGTAAATTGTAACTGTAACAATTCATGGCCTGCAACCGTGCTGTATCTATAAACTAAACTAAACCTAATGACCCTAAATCTAAACCTAATGAAATATGAATATCTGCAAGCTTTTAGTCCAAGGGTCATCACTGTCATCAACAGTGAGACCATACCTGGAGTATTGTGTACAGTTTTGGTCTCCTAATGCCTCCTAAGAAGGACATTCTTGCTACTGAGGGGGTGCAGTGTAGGTTCGCCAGGTTAATTCCCGGGATGGCGGGACTGACATATGATGAAAGAATGGGTCAACAGGGCTTGTATTCAGAGGAATTTCGAAGGATGAGAAGGGATCTTATCTAGAAATATAAAATTCTTAAGGGATTGGACAGGCTAGACGCGGGAAAGATGCTTTCTGGCTCAGCTACTAACAGAGTATCACTGTCCAAGATTCCAGAGAGCCAAGAGTGTCTATTTGTCACAGGTACTGACAACTGAACAACAAAATTCTTACTCGGGGCGGGATAACAGGCCTGTAAACAAAATACACACGCTTAAAGATAATAAACAAAAATATACTAAATTAATAATGTCAATTATTAATGTTGGGGGAGTCCAGAACCAGGGGTCACAGTTTCAGAATAAGGGGTAGGCCATTTAGGACTGAGATAAGGACAATCTTTTTCACCCAGAGAGTTGTGAAACTGTGGAATTCTCTTCCACAGAAGGCAGTGGAGGCCAATTCACTGGATATTTTCAAGAGAGAATTAGATTCAGCTCATAGGACTAAAGGAATCAAGGGATATGAGGGAAAAAGCAGGAATGGGGTACTGATTTTGGATGATCAGCCATGATCATATTGAATGGTGGTGCTAGCTCAAAGGGCCAAATGGCCTACTCCTCCACCTATTTTTCTATGTTTCTATGAACAATCCACTGAGGCGATGAAATGTGATCTGGATATGAATGGGATAACCATCTCCGTGATAATGCATGAACTCACCGAAGACCTGTGTGGACTCAGTATTCAATTATATTTCCAAAACAAATCAGGTCAACGTGACCTTTGGCATCTCATTAGGCATTTGTGACATCCTTGCTCTCGCACTGATTGCACTTTTCGTCAGAACAGGGTGATTGGTTACGCTTGCCTCCTTAACATTCTGTTTGAAGCGATTGAAATGTAATTTACAGCCATTTTTAATTCAATAGCATTGGCTGCAAATTGAGAGGTCAGAAGCATTTTCCCCGCAGATAAGGGAAAAAATGCAAGGGATATCTTATCAAAATCAACATTCTGAACGATATCTAAGACGTCATCATCTGAACTTCTGATGGCTTTCTGATCAATAGCCATGGTTTCAGGATTAGGCTGCCATGGCCATACATTCGGAATACCAAGATCACACGATGACTTCCATTGTGTCGTGTTATTTAGTTCAGTTTAGCTTAGTTTCAGTTCAGAGATACGGCGCAGAAACAGGCCCTTTGACCCACACCGACCAGCGATCCCCAACACTAGCACTAACTATCCCACACACTCTAGGGACAATATACAATTAAAAAAAACACATATTCAATTAACTGACAAACCTGTACGTCTTTGGAGTGCGGGAGGAAACTGGAGCACCCGTAGAAAACCTACGCGATCACCGGAAGAACGTACAGACTCGTACAGACAGCACCCATAGTCTGGATCGAGCCCGGGTCTCTGGCGCTGTGAGGCAGCAACTCCACCGCAATGTATTACAACTCTCTGTGTGAAAACGTTTTTCCTCATCTCCGTTCTAAATGGCTTACCACTTATTCTTAAACTGTGGCCCCTGGTTCTGGACTTCCTCAACATTGGGAACACGTTTCCTGCCTCTAACGTGTCCAAACCCTTAATAATCTTATATGATTCAATATGATACCCTCTCATCCTTCTAAAATCCAGAGTGTACAAGCCCAGCCGCTCCAATCTATCAACATATGACAGTCCCGCCATCCCGGGAATTAACCTTGTGAACCTACAATGCACTCCCTCAATAGCAAGAATGTCCTTCCTCAGGTTTGGAGCCAAAACTGCACACAATGCCCCAGATGTGGTCTCACCAGGGCCCAGTACAACTGGATAAGGACCTCTTTGCTCCCATACTCAACTCCTCTTTTTATGAAGGTCAACATGCCATTCGTTTTCTTCACTGCCTGTTGTACCTGATGAACAGGGATCCCCAGATCCTATTGAACTTCCCCTTTTCCCAATTTGACTCCACTTAGATAATAATCTTTGCCACCAAAGTGGATAACCTCACATTTATCCACATTAAACTGCATCTGTCATGCATCTGTCCACTCACTCAACCTGTCCAAGTCTCCCTGCATCCTCATAACGTCCTCTTCACAATTCACACTGCCACCCAGCTTTGTGTCACCTGCAAATTTGCTAATGCTACTTTTAATCCCTTCATCCAAATCATTAATATATATTGTAAGGAGCTAACCATTCAGGGCGGCCACAGTGGCGCAGCGGCAGAGTTGCTGCCTTACAGCGCCAGAGATCCAGGTTCAATCCTGACTACGGGTGCTGTCTGTACGGAGTTTGTACGTTCTCCCCGTGACCTGCGTGTGTCTTTGCCGAGATCTTCGACTTCCTCCCACACTCCAAGACGTACTGGTTTGTAGGTTAATTGGCTTGATGTATGTGTAAATTGTCCCCAGTGTGTGTACTATAGTGTTAATGTGTGGGGATCGCTAGTCAGTCCGGACTCGGTGGGCCAAAGGGCCTGTTTCCCCACTGCATCTCTAAACTAAACTAAACTAAACTATTCCTTCAAATGTTGTCTTGGGAAACGTTATCCATCCTTAACTTTTCTCCTCATTATATGGGTCAAACGTCGCCAAAACTAATACTTCAGCATTCAGAGCTGGGCAAGAAATGCCAGTGGTGGTGAAATTCTGAGAATGAATAAAAAAATAAAAGTAGACAAAAAAATTAATCAAGGAACTAAAATATCTGCATCATTACTTTTTACTAATCAGTACCTCTTCCCCATCCTATCTTCCGTGAGTCTGTTACACAAATTAGAACATTTACTTTTCCTTGTAGGATATTTGGATGTTGGTCCTTTGGGTTACAATTACTGAATTATTGCTTCCCATAGTGTAGGTAATTAAGTAAGTATATTTTATTTATATAGCACATTTAAATCAATTTGCGTTGAAACCAAAGTGCTGTTCATTGAAGAAATAATTAAGTTTCCGTACCTCCATAGAAAAATTAATAAAAATTAAAATGACACAACACATTATAGAATTCAACATGAACGTCCCCCCACGACAGAATCAAAATGTTCCACTGTGGGGAAAGGCATCAGAAAGATAAGTCCTCTTCCTCTGTGATCACCCGAGGTCGGGGCCTATTTGTGGCCTCCGCAGCCAGTCCGATGTTTTCAGGCCCTCTTGCCGGGAAGATGGAACTCCGGCGTCGGGTGAACACTCCTCAGCGGCTTGGAATGTCTGGAGCGGCCGGCCGCTCCCTCCCCGGAGACCGCGGCACCCGAAGTCCTCAGGCCGCGCTGGTTGGAGCTCCAACTCTGGCGATCTCGGATCCCAGGCTCCGGATCCCAGTGATCCTGAATGGGATGTAAAAAGCTAATTGGTATCAAATTATATTAACATATAGGGTAGCACGGTGGCGCAGCGGTAGAGCTACTGCCTTACAGCACCAGAGACCCGGATTCGATCCTGACTACGGGTGCTGTCTGTACGGAATTTCTACGTTCTCCACGTGATCTGCGTGGGTTTTCTCCGAGATCTTCAGTTTCCTCCCACACTCCAATGAGGTACAGGTTTGTAGGGTTAATTGGCTTGGTTTAAATGTAAATTGTGTGTGTAGGGTAGTGCTAGTGTGTGGGAATCGCTGGTCGGCGCCGGCTCGACGGGCCGAAGGGCCTGTTTCCTCGCTGCATCTCTACACGAAACTAAACTGAAATTTAAACATTACTTTTGAAATGACCACAGATGTTTGAGCCTCTGCACTTAACGCATCTCCGTTGGGGGGGGCGGGGGGGGGAAATGACAGGAACAAATCCATTGGCTTGTTGGGAGGCGGGAAAGGGAGGGAAGTGAGGGAGGTGGGGGAAGGAGGCAGGGAGGGGGAGGTGCTGTGGTTGGGGGGGGGGAGAAAGATTCAATAAAAACCTGAGGGGTAGCTTTTTAACATAAAGGTTGGTGGGCATATGGAACGAACTGCCGGATGTGGTAGTTGAGACAGTTACTGTCATAGCATTTAAGAGACATTTGGTCACGTACATGCATAGGGTAGGTTTAGAGGTGATGTGCCAAATGCGGGCTGGTAAGACTAGTGTAGATAAGGCATGTTGGTTGGCATGGGCAAGATGGGCCAAAGGGCCTGTTTCCATGCTGCTTGACTATAACTCTATGACACATCCCCATTTTTTTGCTGTGGGAATGCTGTAGGGTGTTGTTGTAGTTTGACCCATCATTGTGTTCACAGGGCAACCTACACTCTATCATAGAAACATAGAAACATAGGAACTAATAGCAGGAGTAGGCCATTCGGCCCTTCGAGCCAGTACCGCCTTCAATGTGATCATGGCTGATCATCCAAAATCCAGTACCCCGTTCCTGCTCTTTTCCCAGATCCCTTGATTCCTTTAGCCCTATGAGCTGAATCTAACTCTCTCTTGAAAACATCCAGTGAATTGGCCTCCACTGCCTTCTGCGGTAGAGAATTCCACAGATTCCCAACTCTCTGGGTGAAAACGTTTTTCCTCATCTCAGTCCAAAATGGCCTACCCTTTATTCTTAAACTGTGACCCCTGATGCTGGACTCCCCCAACATGGGGAGCATTTTTCCTGCATCTAGCCTGTCCAATCCTTCCAGAATTGTATGAGTTTCTATAAGATCCCCTCTCATTCTTCTAAATTCCAGTGATCCGAAGCTCAGTAGGGGCTGCCACTTTAAACCAGTCTGTTTTTTTGACTAGATATGCGAGCAAGAATCTCTTTATTACATTACTCCAACAGTTTACAGTTATCCGCCACATCGTGCATTGTTCTTTGGGCCAGATTCCATCTGCCTTGCATCCAGGGGATGTAAAATATATTCCGTTGATCCAGTTTGGAAACCTGGACTGCGAATGTGTGAGAGGGAAGCATTTAGCATGATGGATCACTGCCTAATGCCAACTGGCGTATGTCCAATTCAACCACTCCTCCTCCGTCTTCACATGCACTTGAGGAACTGACTGTTCTTCCTCTTCTAATTATTTCCTTAATAACATGCCAATTGTTACATGATTCAAGTAAGATAACGGCTTAAGTGGGAAGTTTTCTCAGATGTGCCTGGTCAATCAGTGGACTTTCATGTGGGAAGGCTATAGATGTGGAGTTGTTCGTTTGCGAGCCGTAGAAGGCCTCCAGACATGATTAAGGCCTCATGTGGCATCATGTGAACCATAGCGTCCAAGTAGGTTTGGTCTCTCACTGGTTCTCAAGGGTTTAAAATCCGCCACCCCCGGTGTGTCTTCATTAACTCAACACAGCGCCTGAATGGGGAAGAAACTATTTACAGTCTGGGGCCCCACCGTCACTTCAACCGGCGTTGTCTATTCTCCACTGTGCTGCACAGTGAAGTTTGTACGCTCTCCCTGTGACCGAGTGTGTGCTCCGGTTTCCTCCCACACTCCGGGAACTTCAGTAAAATTGTAAATTGACCCTAGTGTGCAGGATAGTGCTGGTGTGCGGGGATCCCTGGTCGCCGTGGACTCGGTGTATCTAACTTAGTTCAGTTTAGTTTTGTTTACAGATACAGCGCGGAAACAGGCCCTACGGCCCACCCAGTCCACACCGACCAGCGATCCCCGCACATTAACACTTTCCGACACAAACTATGGACAATTTACAGTAATACCAAGCCAATTAACCCGCAAACCTGTACGCCTTTGGAGTCTGGGAGGAAACTGAAGATCTCGGAGGAATCCCACACGGTCACAGGGAGGATGTACAAACTCGTAGTTGGGATCGAACCCGGGTCACTGGCGCAGTAAGGCTGCAGCTTTACCGCTGCGCCACCATGTCGCCGTGCTGTTTCCGTGCTGTATCTCTAAAGTCTAAAGTCCAGATTTATCTTACATTCTCCAAAAATAAAAATGAAACTCTAAGACACTGTTGTGAGAAACATTATTCTGGAATCACAATCCATTAAAAACATTTTTTACACGTAAACTTATCAGTAATAAAAATATTGAAGGGGGGGTTACCAAGACATCATTTTGACTGGGACTTGCTACAGTCTCCATTAAAATGTGCAGCAAATATTTTGTTACATAAAAACAGAAAATGCGTTCAGTTATTTTATTGTCATGTGTACCGAGGTAAATTGAAAAGCTTTTGTTGCGGGCTAACCAGTCAGCGGAAAGACAATACATGATTCCAATCGATCCATTCACAGATACATGTTAAGGGAATAATGTTTTGTGCTAGGTAAAGCTAGTATAGTCCGATCAAAGATAGTCTAAGGGTTTCCAATGAGGTAGATAGTAGTTGAGCACTGCTCTCCGGTTGCAGTTGGATGGTTCAGTTGCCTGATAACAGCTGCGAAGAAACTGTCTCCGAATCTGGAGGTGTGCGTTTTCACACTTCTATATCTTTTGCCCGATGGGAGAGGGGAGAAGAGGGAGTGGCCAGGGTCCTTGATTATGATGCTGGCCTTGCCGAGGCAGCGTGTGGAATAAATGGAGTAAATGGAAGCGAGGTTGGTTTGTGTGATGGTCTGGGCTGCGTCCACAAGTCGGGACAAATTCCGCACAATTCCGCACGGCTCCGGCGATCGAAGTGGGACTGGCCCCGCGACGCCAGACGGCTCAAGCGACCACGTTAGGTCGGGCTAATCACAGAGAGTTGCATGCTGGTGGGACAGGCCCTTACCGCTTCACTTCCTGAAGTTGATCACTATCTCCGTTGTCTTGCTCACATTGAGAGAAAGGTTGTTTTCTCGACACCAGGACACGAGGTTTTCCATCTCCTTCCTGTAGTCCGTCTCATCATTATTTGATATTCGGCCCACCATGGTGGTGTCGTCTGTGAATTTGTAACTTGAATTAGATTTGTACTAACAGAGTCTAGACATTGAATCAGGGCGTTCTTAGTTTGTCCTTGGGATGTTCGCCACAAAATATGTATGTCTCTTTTCTCCTGTAAGACATATATATAGGAGTAGAATTAGGCCATTCAGCCATGCTCGTCTATTTTTCCCTCTCGACCCCATTTTCCGCCTTCTCCCTGCGACCCTTAACCTCCGTACACTTGAACATCCTTATCCTTGGATGTACTGTCTGCGACTGCGTGCGTTTTCCCCGGGTGCTCCGGTTTCCTCCCACACTCCAAAGACGTAAAGGTTTGTAGGTTAATTTGGCTTCTGTAAATTGTAAATTGTAAACTCAACAAAACCAAAGTAATTTTACGATGAATTCATAGGCGATTAACTGAAAACAGCACGCCTGGATGCCAAACTGTTTGCATTTTCAGGACATGACATTTAAAATCTGCGTGTTAAATTCATTGTCAGCTCGTTAAAAATCCACGGTGAAAATACAGGCAGTTCTCGCTCGCATGGACAATCCAGTCTGAGGTGACAGCAGGCGGAATGAAACTACAGGGGAGACAGGCAGAGAACAAGCTTGAACTATCAATCACCCCGAATGATGGATATGGAGAGGATGCTGCCACTAGTGGGAGAGTCCAGGACCAGAGGTCATAGCCTCAGAATTAGATGTTCTTTTAGGAAGGAGAT
Source organism: Raja brachyura (assembly GCA_963514005.1). The sequence continues at coordinate 142,105,710 of OY740782.1, read as the reverse complement.
GAGGAGGAATTTCCATAGTCGGAGGGTGGTGAATCTGTGGAATTCTTTGCCACGGAAGGTTGTGGAGGCCGTCAGTGGATAGTTTTAAGGCTGGGATAGATAGGTTTTCGATTAGTACGGGTGTCAGAGATTATGGGGAGAAGCCAAGAGAATGGGGTAAGGAGGGAGAGATAGATCAGCCATGATTGAATGGCAGAGTAGACTTGATGGGCCCAACTGGCCTAATTCTACTCCTATTCCTTATGACCTTATGATCACAGTACCAGGTTGCAGGTGCATCCATCCCAAGGGCAGAATTAATTAGCTCATAGTGTTTGTCTGAGCCCCGAGGTACATTAGAGAAGGTAACGAACATAAGGGCGGCACGGTGGCACAGCGGTAGAGTTGCTGCCTTACAGCGCTTGCGGTGCCCGGAGACCCGGGTTCAATCCCGACTACGGGTGATGTCTGCACGGAGTTTGTACATTCTTCCCCTTGACCTGCGTGGGTTTTCTCCGAGATCTTCGGTTTCCTCCACACTCTAAAGACCTGGCAGAGTGTGGAGGGTCCCGAGGGTCCCGAGGGTCCCTAAAGAAGGGTCCCGAGTCCCGCTGAGTTGCTCCAGCTTCTTGTGTCTATCTTAGGATAAATGTAGGTTAATTGGCTTGGGTTTGTATACTTGGGATAAGTGTAAATTGTCCCTAGTGTGTGTAGGGTTGTGTTAATATGCGGGGATCGCTGGTCGGTGCGAAAAACGAAAAAAAATAAGGCCATGTGTAGGCGTTCATAGTTCCTAGCATTAGGTGGGGCAGGCACATGTATCATTGATGTTGCCAAGGTTCCTTGTGTTTGTGCAAATCCATGCAAACATCATTAGTTTTTAGTGAAGCATTTACTGAGTTAGCGGCCAACTTGATTCACATCGATCAGCGAGGGAAATTCATATTGTGGTGGTTGGTGCATCTTAGTTTAATCTAGTTTAGATTTAGTTTAGGAATACAGTGCTGAAACAGGCCCTTCGGCCCACCGAGACCCCGCCGACCAGCGATCCCCGTAGACTGACACTGTCCAACACGCACTAGGGACAATTAACTATTATGCCAACTGCAATTAACCTACACACACTGGTGACACTTTACAATGACACCAAGCCAATTAACCAACAAACCCTTACGTCTTACGGGGGGAAAGTACAAACAGGCAGCGCCCGTAGTCAGGATCGAACCCGGGTCTCTGGTGCTGTAAGGCTGCAACTCTTCCGCATCACCACCCTGCCTCCACTAAAATCCCATAACGTGAAATAAAGTACATGGTGGAGACATTTCTGGGTCACTCAGGATCTCTATGGAAATTCGACTCGGCACTTCCCAGCAGGAGTCCCACTGTCACATCTGATGTGCTTTCCACCCCAGTTCACAGACTTCCCCATTGCAGTATTCCTTCTGGAGCGTTGCCAGGGACGTTGGACCTTGCTGCTCCTCAGTCCCAGCAGCCGGCACCTTCTTCCATGTGAGCTGGAATGCGTAGCGGCAATTCACCGGCACCCCACTGCTCCCTGTTGGAGGCCCACAGCTAATGACAGCTACGATATTGAGCAGGAGGGAACTGCTGGTTTATACTGAAGCCAGACACAAAATGCTGGAGTAACTCAACGGCTCAGGCAGAACTGCAATAGGTGGCGTTTCGGGTCGGAAACCTTCTTCAGACTCAAAGATAGAGAAGGCCAGCGGGTGGCACGGTGGCGCAGCGGTAGAGTTGCCGCCTCACAACGCCAGATAGCCGGGTTCAACCCTGACTACGGGTGCTGTCTGTATGGAGTTTGTACGTTCTCCCCGTGACCTGTGTGGGTTTTCTCCGACATCTTCGGTTTGCTCCCACACACCAAAGACGTACAGATTTGTGGTTTAATCGGACCTAGTAAGGCCGATGGGCTTGTTTCTGTGCTGTCACTCTAAACTAAACTAAACTGAACTAAATTAAACTAAACAAAACAGAACGAAACAGGAATTGGTCAACGCGATCTCGAAGGTTGCCAAACATTTTAACTCCCCTTCCCATTCCCCCACTGTCCCGGGCTTCCCCCACTGGTAGAGTGAGGCCACATGCAAATTGGAGGAACTGGGCCTCATATTTCTCATGCGCAGCTTACAACGCAGGGGTATGAACAATGATTTCTCTAATTTGACATAACTCCTGCATACCCTTCCCCCCCACCCTCTCCCCTCCCCCACCCTAGTCATCAAGTCAAGTCACTTTTATTTCTATAGCACATTTAAAAAACAACTCTCGTTGACCAAAGTGCTTTACACTGGTTGAGGTACTAACGTTATACGACATTGGTTCATGGTCATGCTATTAGTTCCACTGTTCGCATCCTTGTGTCCCTCTCGTTAGCACATATTCCCCAGCCAACAATGGATCATTGTGGACTCCACCCTTCCTGGGGTCATCTGTTGCCAACCCTGTTTTGTTCTGGCCTTCTCTATCTTTCAGCCTGAAGAACGGTTCCGAGCTGAAACATCACATATTCCTCTTCTCCAGAGATGCTGTCTGACCAGCTGAGATATTCCAGCATTTTTTGTCTATTTGTCGCTACCATATCGCGCTCCTTTAAAAGCACACAGCGAATGTAGGCCTGCAATTTTCTCAGTGTAAACCTTTTTGCTGCATGTTATCCAGGCAGCGAAAATACTATACATGATTACAATCAAGCCGTCTACAGTGCACAGATACAGGACAATGGATATAACGTCTAGTGCAAGATAAAGTCCAGTAAAGGCCAAATAAATTGCAAGATAAAACTCCAACAAAGTCCAAGATAAAGACCAGTTACATGTATAGGACCGGTTTGGAGAGATATGGACCAAGCGCAGGCAAGTGGGACTAGGGTAGCTGGGACATTGTTGGCCGGTGTGGGCGAGTTGGGCTAAAGGGCCTGTTTCCACACTGTATCACTCTATGACTCTCTATGACTCTATGACTCCAAGTCCAATTAAAGATAGTTTGAAGGTCTCCAATGAGGTCAATGGGAGGTCAGTTGGTGAAAGGACATTTTGGTTTAGTTGCTTGATAACAGTTGGAAAGAAACTGTTCTTGAATCTGGAGGTGTGCGTTTTTACACTTCTATACCACTTGCCTGATAGGAGAGGTGAGAAGAGGGCCTGAGTGTGGTCCTTGATTATTATGGTTGCACTGCCGAGGCAACATGAAGTTAATGGAAGAGAGGTGTAAGACCACACTTAAGGTATTGTGTTCGGTTGTGTTTGGTTTTGGTCACCCTGTTATGGGAAATAAGTTGTTAAGCTGGAAAACATGTAAAAAAGCTTCTACCATATTTGCAGGATGTTGCCAGGACTTGAGGGCCTATGCAATAGGGAGAGGTTGAGCAGGCTTAGGTTTATTCCTTGGAGCGCAGAGGATGAGGGTTGTACAAGATCATGAGAGAATCATAGGGTAAATGCACAGAGTCTCTTGCCCAGAGTAGGGGATTGGGAATAGGAAAACCAAGGGACAACAATTTTATACAAAAGGTGGTGGTTGTATGAAATAAGCTTCCGGAGGAGGTGGTTGAGATAGATATTATGGAAACAATTAAGAAACGTTAGCCAGGTGCATGGGCAGGATAGGTTTAGAGGGATTATGGGTCAATTGTAGGCAGATGGGATGAGTGTAGATGAAACATGTATGTCATTAATTTAACATATTATCTTGATTTTTGGTGTGGGTTCATTTTAATCTTATGATGTGAAAATGTTATTTAGGCCCCATACGAATCGGCCATGCCTGCTGATATGTGCTTAAAATTTATGGCAACGGCAACATTCCAATCGATCACATTCCAGAAACATCCACTCTGAAGATAATCAAATTCATTATTTTTTTGCACAATCATGTCATAAAAATGTATAAATAATCCATATTTTCTATTATTGTCTACCCAATGACCAATTTTTATACTAAATATCCAAAGCACAGTTTTAGTCAGATATATTGTGCAAAAAATAATGATTTTGATTATCTTGAGAGTGGATGTTTCTGGAATAAATTATGGGAATTAAACATTAAATTCCTTCCATTTGGCATCTAAATCCATGACAAAGTGAGATTTAAAAATCATGTTATATTGTGAATTCTTTTGTGAATGGGCTCAGTTTGTTATTTGTTATTTGGCTATTAAAAAAATAGCCTTTTCTTAAGAAATGGATAGATGTTTAGATCTAGTAATTGAATTTAGGTGAATTTAATTGATTAGATGAATTTAATTGATTTGAAGAAACTGATGAATATGAATATTTTGTTGGGTATTTACTATTTGTTTTAGCATTTAACTTTATTATTTCTAACTTTTTTTCTAAAACTGCCAATAATACCTTGTTTCTGTTAATGCTGTTCAGTGCTTTTTTCTTTCTTTACATTTTAAACAGATGTCTCCAAAGAAGAAATGCTAAATTGTCAATCCAAATGCCCAGCAAAAGAGACTGATTTGAGGCAGCATTCGCAGAGATTATCCAAATTTGGACTACTCCCAATATGATGATCTACAGGACATTCTTAATGGGAAAGTAATGGGCAAAAAGGAATGTCATGCGTGGTTTGAAGAGCAAAACCTAGTATTTTTCAATGCCAAAATTAAAAAGTTGAGGAGAAACAGTGTACAGAGTTGCTTATTGGCTACAATCTGAGGAGTACGATGATGCTACTGATTATGACATGCCAATGTACCAGCTAGCAACTGATCTTCTCCATAAAGACTTGGTCTTTTGCTAGAAATTGTAATTTATTTACCTATCTGTTACAGACTTACAGCATATAATACAATAATATTAAAGTTCTGATCTTGAAAATATCACATTTTTGAATTTTCAAGGCCGTCTGGATGTTTGTGATTTCCGTCACAATGGTCAATTTTGTAATTAGCTACAATTAGGTAACTAACTAATTATATACTTTAATTTCTGGTCATCCAAGTAAGATGTTTCATATTTGTTTCTCTTAATATTCTGTTCTCTTAATTTTTAAGAAAGTTATGGCCTTTTCAGTGTCCTCGATCACTGCTTTTGTGTTAAGTCAATGGAAAAGCAATAGGGAACAAGATGCTAATTTCCGAGTATGAAAATGGCCATAACTTTTTTAATACTGAAGATATGAAAGTGAATTAGGTATCAAAATAAAATTATTTTTATGCTTTATCTGATGGGATAAATTGCAGACTTGATTTTTAAAATCTCAAAATGTTGTAACATGCCTCTATATTGTAGCCCTCTTGAAATATCTATCATTCCCTTACAAGTTTTTTTATTACACAGAGACCGGTGGGTGCTTGGATCGTACTGCCATGGGTGGCGGTGTAAGTGGTATTTAAGAGACGTTTATATATGCGTGCAGAGAATGGAGGGATATGGGCCATGCACAGGCTGATGAGATTAGTTTGTCTTGGCCTCATGCTCTGCACAGATGGTGGGAGCCGAAGGGCCTGTTCCTGTGCTGTACCGTTCAATGTTTTATGTTCAGTCTAGACCCAGACTGTTGACTATTCATTTCCCTTTGCTTCAGTTCAGTTCAGGTTATTGTCATGTGTACCGAGGTACAGTGAAAAGCTTCTTGTTGCATTCCAGTGGAAACATCCTCCCCACTTCTAATAGCTTTCCCAATTGTGGACGGTCTAACTCCAGACATACAGCGAGTTGATTGGGGGTAACATCAAGGAGCACTTCTTCACATCCAGCCTAGCAGGAATCTGAAACTCGTTCTCCAATGTAACTGAACCAAAGGATAGAGTGGATGCGGAGAGGATGCGTCCGCCAGTTGGAGAGTACATAACTAGAGGTCATAGAATTAAAACACGTTCTTTTCGGAAGGAGATGAGGAGAAATGTATTTTGTCAGAGGGTGGGTGAGTCTGTGGATTTATTTGCCCTAAGTCAGTGGATATTTTGTAAGGCAGAGATAGATAGATTCTTGATTAGGATGGTTGTCAGGGGTTATGGGGAGAAGGCAGGAGAATGGGTTTAGGAAAGAGAGATAGATCAGCCACGAATGAATGGAACAGTAGGCTTAATGGGTCGAATGAACTAATTTTGCTCCTATCACACGACCTTATGATCTGCGGGTCATCTTGTTCTATTGTATGGAACTGAAATTCTCTGCCTCAGTGGAATTCTCTGCCTCAGAGGGCGGTGGTGGCCGGTTCTCTGTATGCTTTCAAGAGCGAGCTAGTTAGGGCTCTTAAAAGGTAGTGGAGTCAGCGGATATGGGGAGAAGGCAGGAACGGGGTACTGATTGTGGATGATCAGCCATGATCACATTGAATGGCGGTGCTGGCTCGAGGGGCCAAATGGCCTACTCCTGCACCTATTGTCTATTCTCTATAGGAGTTTTCTTCTTTTTTTTATTTGACTGGAAATCTTTCTGCGCGACCATTGGAAACGTCCTCTTGGTTGGCTTGTAAAACTCTGTCAGACTGCTACGTGTTCCATCTGACTGCAGAGCGGAGTCTGGTCTTCCCAGTGATGATGGCGTGACATGTTTTAGCAGCTGCTCTCTCCGCTGCTCCCAGCCTCTGCCTTGTACGCCGGGTAATTGACTTCGCTCCACCAGAGGCTTCCAACGGCCGTACTTAAAATGTGCTTGATCTGCATCCTGCTGAAATGAATGGGAAGTGGAGCCCAGTAAATTGCTGTGTGTCTTGGCACTCGGACACCAGCAGCAGACCAGGGCCGCGTTCTGGGACGCATCCAGGCAGCTCCGGATCAAAGCCAGCTAGGACTGTCACTGAGTTCGCGGTGAAAGCAGCAGTGGTCCTTTGAAAACCTCGCGGTCTCTTCGCCAGGCTTCATAGCTGCAGAGATAGAGAGAGAGAAGATGAAAAAATCCAGTCGTTTGCAGATTTCCTGTTTAAACAGCGGTGATGAGCAATGAACCATCTGCGCCAAGAAGCACAGGGGATTGGCATTGCCTTTAATGTTTTTTTAATTGGAGGAATGAAGGATGATAAGCCTTTTACAGCACAGCTGTTTCAGCGCACGGTCTAGGAAGGAACTGCAAATGCTGGTTTAAACTGAAGATAGACACAAAATGCTGGAGTAACTCAGCGGGTCAGGCAGCATCTATATCCTTCTATATCCCTCGTTTCCCTTACCCCCGAGTCTGAAGAATGGTCTCGACCCGAAACGTCACCTATTTATTTCTCTCCAGAGATGCTGTCCAACCCGCTGAGTTAAGGGCCTGTCCCACCAGCATGCAATCCGATGAGCGCGACCTAATGTGGTCGCTTGAGCCGTCCGGCGTCGCGGGGCAGGTCCCACTTCGATCGCCGGAGCCGTACGGAATTGTGCGGAGTTCATCTCGACATCGCACGGGGCTCCGAAAAACTATGTTTGAAAATTCCGCGCGGCAACGGCTTGTTGGCTCGCAGTCGCCTCGACGCATTACACACCATCTCGACGTCGTGCCTCCGTGACCCTATCTGTAGGTGGTTCCGTGACCCTCTATAACCATATAACCATATAACAATTACAGCACGGAAACAGGCCATCTCGGCCCTTCAAGTCCGTGCCGAACAACTTTTTTCCCTTAGACCCACCTGCCTGCACTCATACCATAACCCTCCACACCCTTCTCATCCATATGCCTATCCAATTTATGTGTGTGGCTCCGTGGCCCTCTGTGTGTTTGTGCCTCTGTGCCCCTCTCTGTGTGCCCCTTTCTGTCCTGGCGAACTTACCTGAAGACTTTGTTCCAAGTTCGCCTCACTTTGCGCCACGTTGCGCCACTCACACGACCTCCGCGCGGCCCTCGCTGCTAGTTTGATCGCGCTCATCACATGGAGTCGGATGCTGGTAGGACAGGCCCTTTACTCCAGCATTTTGTGCCTCTATCCTGTATCAGGGCATTTATGGGTGAATTACCAATCTTGCGTAGGAAGGAACTGCGTATGCTGGTTTATATTGAAGATGTATCTTGTATATCAGTCGAATGAGCGATTGTAATTATGTGTTGTCTTTCCGCTGACTGGTTCACACGCAACAATTTTTTTCACTGTACCTCCGGTAGACATGGCAATAAACTGAACTCACCTCAAGACAGACAAAGTGCTGGAGTAACTCAGCAGGTCGATACCATGTCTGAAGAAATTGAATAGGTGACATTTCTGGATGGAACCCTTCTTCAGACTGAAAGATTCTTGGTTAGTAAAGGTGTCAGAGGTTATGGGGAGAAGGCAGGAGAATGGGGTAAGGAGGGAGAGATAGATCAGCCATGATTGAATGACGGAGTAGACCTGAAGGGCCGAATGGCCTAATTCTATTCCTATTCCATATGACGTTAAGATAGAGAAGGCCAGAACCACTCAGGGCCAGCAACAGATGACCTCAGGAAGGGTGGAGTCCACAATGGGCCATTGTTGGCTGGGGAAGGTGCTAACGAGAAGGATACAATGTGAATAGGGGAATCAGGAGGCCGACTAGCAAGGGGGAGGAGGTGGAAGGGAGGGGCGAAAGGAATACAGGGGTTACTTGAAATAAGAGAGGTCAACATTCACACTGCTGGTGTAAGAAATTACTGCAGATGCTGGTTTAAATCGAAGGTAGACACATAATGCTGGAGTAACTCAACGGGTGGGGCAGCATCTCTGGAGAGAAGGAATGGGCGATGTTTCGGGTCGAGACCCTTCTTCGCACTGCTGGGTTGTAAGATGAGCAAGCAAAATATGAGGTTTGTTCCCCCAATTTGCCTATGACCTCGCTCTGACAATGGAGGAGGCCCAGGAAAGAAAAGTTGGTATGGAATGGGAAGGCAAGTTAAATTATTTGGCAACTGGGAGATGGCGTAGGCCAAGGCAGACCCTGATGTGTTCCATTTTGTTCTGGCCTTCTCTATCTTTCAGTCTGAGGAGGATTCTGACCCAAAACGTCACCGATCTATTTCTCCGGAGATGCTGCCTGATCTGAGTTTGTGTCTTCTCTACATATATTTAGCTCTTTACGATTCTCATCATGTAGCTATCTCTATGGCCCTCACCCTCTCTATCACTGTGACCTGTTCCACAAGTTCATAAGCTCATCAAGTCTACTCCGCCATTCAATCATGGCTAAGCTATCTTTCCCTCTCAACCGCATTCTCCTGCCTTTTACCCACAGCCTTTGACGCCCCAACTAATCAAGAACTTGTCAATCTCTGTATTAAAAATACCCAATCACTTGGCCTTCACAACCATCTGTGGCACAGATTCAGCATCCACTGATGAAATAAATTTGTCTTCATCTTTGTAAAGGTACATCCTTTTATTCTGACGTTGTGCCCTCTGGTCCTAGACTCTCCCACTAGTGGTAATATCCTCTCTGCATCCACTCTATCCAGGCCTTGTACTATTCGGCAAGTTTCAATGTGGTCCTCCGTCATCCATCATAATTCCAGTGAGTACTTTGTTGGTCTTTATTCTTAGGTCTTTATTCTTTGGAGCGCAGAAGATTAAGGGGGGACTTGATTGAGGTCTTTAAAATGATGAATGGGATAGACAGAGTTCACGTGGATAAGCTTTTCACATTGAGGGTAGGGAAGATTCAAACAAGAGGGCATGACATGAGAATTAAGGGACAGAAGTCTAGGGGTAACATGAGGGGGAACTTCTTTACTCAGAGAGAGGTGGCTGTGTGGAATGATCTTCCAGCAGAAGTGGTGGAGGCAGGATCGATTTTAACATTTAAAAATAAAGTGGATAGGTATATGGATGGGAAGGGAATGGAGGGGTATGGTCTGAGTGCAGGCAGATGGGACTAGGGGAAAATGAATGGTCGGCACGGACTGGAAGGGCCGAGAAGGCCTGTTTCTGTGCTGTAAATGTTATATGGTTATATGGTTACTGGCCCAGTGCCATCACATGCTCATCAGGCGTTAACCCAATCATCCCTTGGATCATTTCCGTAAGCCTCCTCTAGACCCTCTCCAAGGCCAGCACATCACTCCTCGGGTATGGGGCCCTAAACTGTTCACCATACTCCAAATGCTGCCTGACCAGTGTATTATAAACTCTCAGCATTACATCTCTGTTTTAATATTCTAGTCCTCTCTAAATATGTTCCAGCCCTGTGAACCTCGGTGTTCTTTCAGTTGTGGGCTCCTGGTGGCCATGCCGACAGCTGTCCGCAGCCACAAGCTGGAGTTCCCACACAAGTATAGCCACGTCTCTAAGTGGGGAAGAAAGAGACATACAAGGAACTGCAGATGCTGGAATCTTGAGTAAAATACAAAGTGCAGAAGGGGCGCAGCAGTAGAGTTGCTGCGTACAGCGTTTACAGCGCCGGGGACCCAGGCTCCATCCTGACTACTGGTGATGTCTATATGGAGTTCGAATGTTCTCCCCCTGAATGCGTGGGTTTTCTCTAAGATCTTTGGTTCCCTCCCACACCCCAAAGACGGACAGCCCAAAAGTATAGGTTAATTGGCGTGGTATTGATGTAAACATTATCCCTATTGCGTGTGGCGTGCCTGTAATGTGCGGGGATCGCTGGTTGGTAAGGACTCGGTGGGCCGAAGGGCCTGTTTTCGCGCTGTATCTCTAAATTAAACGGGTCAGGCAGCATCTGCGGAGGGAATCTCTGATGATCTGAAGAAGGGTCCTGAGCCGACACGTCACTTGTCCATTCCCTCCAGGGATGCTGCCTGAGGGACCAGTGGAGCGTCCCTTGTAACCAGGGTCCGTAGGGCAAGGAGCACCGCCACCCCCACCTCAGGTCATTAGGGGCAGGAGTGGCTCTGCTGTCAGCAACCGAAAGACTGGTGATGGGATCCAGGGAGAGGGAAGGGACGAAGATGTCCTGGTTGGGTTGCTCCTAGGCCTGGCCAAGATGGCCATCTTGGAGTCACGCGCCATGTGGAAGAGGGCTTTGCCCGAGCCATATGTTGCCCCTTTACCGGGGTTACGTCCGTGCCCAGGTGGTGTTAGAGGGGGACATAGTTGTACAGTAGTTATTAGTATATTTGTAACATCGTTGTTTGGAATTTAATGTCTGAATAATTTGGTGATTCTGTAGTATGGTGGCGGGACTGTCATCACGGTTTTGTATTTTTTTGGTTTTTGTATCCTGATCGCAATCAAATAAATTATTTTTGATACAAAAAAAAGGGATGCTGCCCGAATAGACAATAGGTGCAGGAGTAGGCCATTCAACCCTTCAAGCCAGCACCGCCATTCAATGTGATCATGGCTGATCATCCCAAATCAGTACCCCGTTCCTGCCTTCTCCCCATATCCCCCGACTCCGCTATCTTTAAGAGCCCTATCTAGCTCTCTTGAAAGCATCCAGAGTACCTTCCTCCACCGCCCTCTGAGGCAGAGAATTCCACAGATTCACCACTCTCTGTGAGAAAAAGTGTTTCCTCGTCTCCGTTCTAAATGGCTTACTCCTTACTCTTAAACTGTGGGCCCTGGTTCTGGACTTCCCCCAACATAGGGAACATGTTTCCTGCCTCCAGCGTGTCCAAACCCTTAATAATCTTATATGTTTCAATGAGATGCCCTCTCATCCTTCTAAACTCCAGAGTGTACAAGCCCAGCCGCTCCATTCTCTCAGCATATGACAGTCCCGCCATCCCAGGAATTAACCCTGTAAACCTACGCTGCACTCCCTCAATAGCAAGAAAGTCCTTCCTCAAATTAGGGGACCAAAAGTGCACACAATACTCCAGGTGTGGTCTCACTAGAGTTATGGTTCATTGAGTTACTCCAGCTCTTTGTGTTTTACTCTTCGTGAGCCAGGATCAGTCATTATTGAACCTTGGCCGTGAAGTCATATAAAGTACTTTGCTGTGTAATTAAAAAAACTATAATGCTGGAAGCGCTCATCGGGGAAGGCAGCATATCTGACCGTAAGCCTGTGTTTCCAACATTTCCCGCATTTTAATTCAGATCATGCGAGGAATAGTCGTGGTAAATGCACAAAGTATCTTGCCTAGACTAAGGGAATCTAGAACAAGAGAACATAGGTTTAAGGTGAGAGGGGAATGATTTAATAGGAGCCTGAAGGGCATCTTTTTTACATAAAGGGTGGTGGGTGTGTGGAACGAGCTGCCGGAGGAGGTATTTGAGACAGGTAGTATCACAATGTTTAAGAAATATTTAAACAGGTACATGGATAGGACAGGTTAAGAGGATATGGGTCAAATCAGGCAGGTGGGCGAGTGTAGATGGGACAGAGAAAAATAGAAAATAGGTGCAGGAGGAGGCCATTTTGACCCTTCGAGCCAGCACCACCATGGCCAATCATCCATAATCAGTACCCCGTGCCTGCCTTCTCCCCATACCCCTTGATTCCGCTAGCCCCAAGAGCTCTATCTAACTCTCTTTTAAATTCATCCAGTGAATTGGCCTCCACTGCCTTCTGTGGCAGGGAATTCCACAAATTCACAACTCTCTGGGTGAAAAAGTTAATCCTCGTCTCAGTTTTAAATGGCCTCCACATTATTCTGAGACTGTGGCCCCTGGTTCTGGACTGCCCCAACATTGTGAACATTTTTCCTGCATCTCGCTTGTGCAGTCTTTTTATAATTTTATATGCTTCTATAAGATCCCCTCTCATCCTTCTAAATTCCTGTGACTACAAGCCCAGTCTTTCCAATCTTTCCTCATATGACAGTCCCGCCATCCCGGGGATTAACGTCATGAACCTACGCTGCACTGCCTCAATAGCAAGGATGTCCTTCCTCAAATTAGGAGACTAAAACTGTACACAATACTCCAGATGTAGTCTCACCAGGACCCTGTACAACTGCAGAAGGACCTCTTTACTCCTATACTGAAATCCTCTTGTTATGAAGGCCTACATGCCACTAGCTTTCTTCACTGCCTGCTTCACCTGCATGTTTACTTTCAGTGACTGGTGTACAAGGCCACCCAGCTCTCATTGCACTTCCCTTTTTCCTAACCTGACACCACTGTGATAATAATCTGGTGTCCTGGTAATCTATGCGTCCAACATTTAGTCAGGTACATAAATACGACATGCTTGGAGGGATATGGGCCAATGCAGGCAGGTGGGACGTGTAGATTGGACATATTGGCCAGCTGGGGGGGATGAAGTTGGGCCGAAGGGCCTTTCCGCACTCGATGACGCCATAAGATGCAATACGATAGAACTTTATTTATCCTCGGAGGGAAATTGACTTGCCAACAGTCATAAAAACACAAAATACACCAAAAATGAAATTAAAGTGACGAGTGGAAAGGATTGGGGATGTGCAAAGATTGGAGAGGGGGGATGTGGAGTGGGGGGTGTCAGTCTACCCATGACAGAATGGGGATCAGTGGTACAGCTTGATAGCCACAGGGAAAAGGATTCCTGCATCTTGACTCTGTAAAGGGCCTGTCCTACCAGCATCCGACTCCATGCGATGAGCGCGATCAAACTAGAAGCGTGGGCCACGCGGAGGTCGGGTGATCCCTGTACAGGGCCGTTCCCACCAGCATGCGCCTGCATGCGGCAATCGCGACCAAACCGGCAGCGAGGGCCGCGCGGAGGGCGGGTGAGTGGCGCAACGTGGCGCAAAGTGAGGCGAACTTGGAGCGAAGTCTTAAAGGTAAATTCGCCAGGACAGAGAGGAGCACACAGAGAGGGGCACATAGGCACACACACAGAGGGCCACGGAGCCCCACACATAGAGAGTCACGGAGGCACCTACAGAGAGGGTTACGGAGGCACAACGTCGAGACGGTGTGTAATGCATCGAGGCGACTGCGAGCCGACAAGCCGTTGCCGCGCGGAATTTTTGAACATAGTCAGTTTTTCAGAGCCCCGCGCGATGTCGGGACGAACTCCGCACAATTCCACATGGCTCTGGCGATCGAAGTGGGACCGGCCCCGCGACGCCGGACGGCTCAAGCGACCACGTTAGGTCGCGCTCATCGCATGGAGTTGCATGCTGGTGGGACAGGCCCTTAAGTCGCAAAATATATTGCAGTTAATCAAATCCTTCTTAAGTGGAGTCACTATTGTAGTGCATATATATTTAACAACTAATTTCTGAATAGCACTCCCACAATTGATAATAACTATATCACGACATCGCAGTCTCTAAAAATGCAGTCGTTTTTTTTTAAATGGTCATAATTTTTTTTTCTGGTTTGAAACTTGTCAATGGCCATTGTGACCAGTCACTGCCACGCGGGTTGCCCTTGTGCTCTTGAAATGATTTCTGTGGCAGTATCACGTGCAATGATGTCAGTTCATAAGCAATGTTTCTTTTGGATCATTGTGGAGTAACTTGGACTAGGAACAATTGTCTTTGGTCTTTTCCAGTATAATCGGGTCTTTATTGTTCTAGGAATGCTGTTAAATTCAATGAGGTAATCACATGCATCTAGTTTATTAGGCCCCTCGCTCAACATTGCATGGGCTGTTTGCACCACTTCCAACTGGTATCAAAGATCTAACTCCAGTTGCGTTGCTGCCTTATGGCGCCTTGACCCAGGTTTGATCTTGTGGTGAGGACATAGTGGATGTGGAGAGGATGTGTCCACTAGTGGGAGAGTCTAGGACTAGAGGTCGTAGCCTCAGAATTAAAGGACGTACTTTTAGGAAGGAGATGAGAAGAAATTTATTTCGTCAGAGGGTGGTGAATCTGTGAAATTCTTTGCCACAGAAGGACATGGATGCCAAGTCAGTGGATATTTTTAAGGCGGAGACAGATAGATTCTTGATTGGTACAGGTGACAGCGGTTATGGGGAAAAGGCAGGAGAATGGGGTTAGGAGGGAGAGGTAGATCAGCCATGATTGAATGGCAGTATAGACGTGATGGGCTGAATGGCTTAATTCTTTCCTATCACTTATGACGTATGACCTAGACTATGGGTGTGTCTGTACGGAGTTAGTACATTATCCCTGTGAATATGTGCATTTTCCCCAGGTACTCTGGTTTCCTCCCACACTCCAAAGAAATACAGCATGGCCATCCGAAGGGGGGGGGGGGGGGGGGGGTGTAGGGTGCGGTCGCACCCCACTTTATTTTCCGCAGAGTGAGAACAAATCCTGAGAGAAAAGAAAAAAAAAATTTGGAGCACTATCAGCGCTTCCACTTTGATGGAAATTATCCCAAATTCTGGTTCCAGTCCGCTGGATGATTTTGGGAGGGGATGAAAAATTGTGACCATCCGTGCCTGCGCAGATGGGGAAGCCGGTGACACAGTAGTGATGCAAAATTACGCTGTCTCTCTGCGCGTGCACGGTGGGCCAGGGCGGGATCAGATCACCATTTGCACTCCACACAATCAGACATCGCCTCGACGCCTCGTGTCTAATCTGGGTAAGTAGTAGGTATGTTACAAAACTTACCTTGAGCAGCGCTGCAGTTCTGCCGCTCCCTGTGTGCGTGACTTTGGCACCTTTCAGAGGGGGGCGGGCTTAAAGTGCCGTTTTTCTGCAGACTGGGAAAATCGATCCATGTCGGGCGATTTTGTTGCGGAAGAAAAATCGCTCCGACATTTCATTCATGAAGGTACTTTTAAATTACGCTAGGTTATTTATTAACTAGAGTAATTTAAAAATCACCTTCAAAAGCCGTGAGCATCGACAACGGGAAGGATTTTGCGTAGGGGAGAAAAAAAGGTACACAGTTTATTTTAAGATTAAAATTTGGTTTTTATGGAGGCTTTAATAATATTTTCATGTTGCGAAAAGGGGTCCAAAAAAATGTATGAACCAACAGTATTTTTCCTCCCGACTTCACTGCAAACTGCAACATTCCAATCCACCGCATTCCACTAAAACCCACTCGATAGTTGATTTAAATGGCCATTAATTTACAGGCATTAAACACTAAATTCCTTCCATTTGGCCCAGAAATTCATGAAAATTAGATTAAAAATTATGTTATATTGTGGATTATTGTGTGAATGTTATTTGGACACTTAGGCAATTTAAAAAAAGTTTATCTTTTCTTAAGAAATGATAGATGTTTAGATCTACTCATTGAATTTTGTAATTAGCTACAATTAGATAACTAACTAATTATATGCTTTAATTTCAGGTCATCCAAGTAAGATTGTTTCATATTTGTTTCAGAATGCTTCAATCTATAATAACTGAAAATGTCATTGAGTTCTCTTAATTTTTAAGAAAGTTATGGGCTTTTAACTGTTCTAGATCACAGCTTTTGAGTTAAGTCCATTGAAAGGCAATGGGGAACAAGATGCTAATTTCCGAGTATGAAAATGGTCATAACTTTCTTAATACTGAAGATATGAAAGTGAATTAGGTGTCAAATTAAACTTCTTTTTATGCTTTATCTGATGGGATAAATTGCAGACTTGATTTTTTAAATCTCAAAATTTTGTAACATTGCTATAAGTAGTGAAATATTGCGTTGCGGGAGGGGGAGCCTGTTTTTTTATCCTGGGTGGCAAACTGCGCGCGAGGGGTCCAATCCGGCCCGCGGGGTGATTTGGAAAAAAAAGGAGTGCCCATTTCTCCGGGCCTGGGGGGGGGGGGGGCGCGGCCGCGGTGTCTGCCAGCCTGGTCCATCGTCTCCATCTGCAGCGTCGGAGCCTCGCCGTTGGTCACGTTATGGTTGCCAATGAAACACACAAAACAAAATCAGTCAGGAGTGGTGAAATATTTGTCCTTTGGTTTGCTGCCTTGATTGAACCTGCAGGATTCCAGTTCTACACGACTGGGATGCTTTTTATTTATCTTGTTAACTTCACTTTTGTCTATTTCTCATGCTCTTTTAAGCAGCATTCCACAAGATTGGCACAGCTTAATTTGTTGGTGTTGAAATTCATGGTGGGCATAATCATCACTTGCGTTTCAATAATTGTAGAGATGCAAGGATTATAAATGTGTCTCTGCATCCAAGAGCTAGCAGATTATCCCACTTCTGACACCATGTAATGAGGCGACACAAACACATATGAAGATACAACACATGTTTATTAAATCTACTTGCAGCAAGGATCTGCAGACATTGCATTTCCTAGCTGCTACTCATACTAACTAGCATAGGCAAGCTCTTGATAATATAAAGAATATACTAGGCGGAGTCACCACCAACAAGCACTATAATTGGCTAGTGTGAAATAGCAAATCTACAAACTTGATTATTAAAACAAGGACAGCTTCAATTTTTGATTTATAAAAATGTACACAACAATTGGGTCTTTATTCTTTGGAGCGCAGAAGGTTAAGGGGGGACTTGATTGAGGTCTTTAAAATGATGAAAGGGATAGACAGAGTTGACGTGGATAAGCTTTTCCCATTGAGGGTAGGGAAGATTCAAACAAGAGGGCATGACATGAGAATTAAGGTACAGAAGTTTAGGGATAACATGAGGGGGAACTTCTTTACTCAGAGAGAGGTGGCTGTGTGGAATGATCTTCCAGCAGAAGTGGTGGAGGCAGGATCGATTTTAACATTTAAAAGTAAAGTGGATAGGTATATGGACGGGAAGGGAATGGAGGGGTATGGTCTGAGTGCAGGTAGATGGGACTAGGGGAAAATAAATGGTCGGCACGGACTGGAAGAGCCGAGAAGGCCTGTTTCCGTGCTGTAATTGTTATATGGTTATGTATGGTTAATGACCCCAATCATCCCATTCCACCCACTCATTACTCTGGACTCAACCGAAATTATTTCTGAAATATTGGTCATAAATTTGGCGCAGAAATGCTCCAAAATAGGGCTCAATGCACCAGAGAACATGTAAAACCCCAGAGCTCCCGGCCGCAAGGGACTTTGCACTCGTGATGTGCGCTGTGCGCACATTATTTCACATAACATTTTTGTAATCCTGTCATGCCACCCCACTTTTTGAAGAGCTTCGTACGGGCCTGTACAGGTTTGTCAGTTAATTGGCTTTGGTAAAATTGTAAATTGTCCCTAGTGTGTAGGAAAGCGCTGGGGTACGGTGTGATCGCTTGTTGGTTCAGACTCAGTGGGCCAACGGGCCTACTTCTACGCTGTATCTTTAAAGTCTAGTCGGAACGACACGTGTTCTTGTTGTCCAGGGATGCTGCCTGACCTGATTGAGTCAGGAGGACCCTTTGACTGCCCGGACTCTCAGACTGAAGAAGGGTCTCGACCTGAAACGTCACTTATTCCTTCTCTCCAGAGATGTTGCCTGTCCCGCTGAGTTACTCCAGCATTTTGTGTCGATCTACTACTTCTGAAAGGTCATGTTAGATGACTTTTAATGATGTGTTTCTGAAACAAGCCATTCAAGATAATGATTAGGCCAAAAATTATGCGTGGCCTTTCATTACCCGCCTACAAATGCTGAACTACCATCTACCTCATTGGTGACCCTCAGACGATCCTTGATCGGACTCTGCTGGCTGTACCTTGCACTAAACATTATTCCTTTAACATGTATCTAAACACTGTAAAGGGCTCGATTGTAATCATGTATTGTGTTTCCGTCGACTGGATAGCACGCAACAAAAGCTTTACACTGTACCTCAGTACACATGACAATTAACTAAACTGTTATCATTGAAACAACATGTTTGGGAAGGAACTGCAGATGCTGGAAAATTGAAGGTAGACAAAAATGCTGGACAAACTCAGCGGGTGAGGCAGCATCTATGGAGTCTCACCTGCTGCGTTCCTCCAGTATTTTTGTCTTTCATTGAAACCAAAGATGCTATAGCGGAGCAAGATAGACCACTCCTGCTAAATGCAATGGGCTGACGTGTAGTACGCAACAGAACGGGACGTGGGCCTTTTTATCATCCATTTCCGTAACCAGGCCCGACCCGACTTGCAGTGTAATCAACGTTGCGGATGATCAGCTTGTGTTAATGAATTTAAATTCTGAAAATGAGAAGATTTTTACCAAAAACTTTTATTTTTACGAGGATGTTTCCATAACTGGCTTCCGCCTCCGCACTATTATCCTATGGGATCTTTGGTGCGGAGACGGAAGCCGGTTACGGACGTGGTGCCTTAAATTACCCATGAATCTGCCCATGACCGCACTTTTTCGTTGAGTGGACTATCTTGCTCGCTAGAGGATCTTTGATTGAAACAATGTTTGGCTCAATCCACTGCTATGTCATCCAGTCGGAAGTCACTTCCTGTCACCACATGAATGTCTATATTTACTGCTTCAAGGATCTAATTTGAACAAGCAGGTTGCTGGGCACTCTTTCTCCGTGAGGAACTAATTTCATTTTTTTGTTGTCTCTTTCTTTTCATCTGTAGGCATGTTCATAAGTTCAGAAGGGAGAGGAGCAGAATTGGATCATTCGGCCCATCAAGTCACAAGGGATAGGAGAAGAATTAGGCCATTCAGCCCATCAAGTCTCCTCCACCATTCAATCATGACTGATCTATCTCTCCCTCTCAACCCCATTCTCCTGCCTTCTGCGTTCCATAAACCCTGACACCCGTACTAATCAAGAATCTATCTATCTCTGCCTTAAAAGTATCCATTGACTTGCCCTCCACAGGCTTCTGTGGCAATTTATTCCACAGATGTTGTTGTGTTTTATAAACAAAGAACAGGAAGCCATCAGGCAGGGTTGCTCCATGCAGTGTGTCTAATTGAAGAGAGAGTCAATTCTTTCACACCTGCTTAGCAGCTTGGTTGCACACACAGGAAGATCTGTTTTCCATGTCTGGGAACGAACTGCAGATGCTGGTTTACTCTGAAGATAGACACAAAATGCTGGAGGGGGCGAGTTGTATTTTCCAGGATGCTCCGCAGTTTGAGGAGCGTCCTCCACTCCAAGACCACCTGCAACAAATCCAACTCCGCTCCACAGGACGGAGGCAGCCTTCCTGATGAGTTTGTTAATTCCGTTGGCGTCCACGGCCTTTGCCCTGCTTCCCCAAGCACACAACAGTGTAGAAGATGGCATGGGCTATCACCGATCACGATAGAACATCTGCAGCATCTCACTGCAGACGTTATAAGAGCGGAGCCTCCTCAGAAAGTTCCTACAGCCGGCTCTGTCCCTTCATGTACAGGGCCTCAGCGTTCCTGGACCAATCTACTTTACTTTGGAGTGTAGAAGGTTAAGGGGGGACTTGATTGAGGTCTTTAAAATGATGAAAGGGATAGACAGAGTTGACGTGGATAGAGTTGACTTTTCCCATTGAGGGTAGGGAAGATTCAAACAAGAGGGCATGACATGAGAATTAAGGGACAGAAGTTTAGGGGTAACATGAGGGGGAACTTCTTTACTCAGAGAGTGGTGGCTGTGTGGAATGATCTTCCTGCAGAAGTGGTGGAGGCAGGATCGATTTTAACGTTTAAAAGTAAAGTGGATAGGTATATGGACGGGAAGGGAATGGAGGGGTATGGTCTGAGTGCAGGTAGATGGGACTAGGGGAAAATAAATGGTCGGCACGGACTGGAAGGGCTGAGAAGGCCTGTTTCCGTGCTGTAATTGTTATATGGTTTTATGGTTATATAGTTACTGTCCAGGTAAACTCCAAGGTACTTGTATTCCGTGGAAAACTGCACATCCACAGCCTTGATGGAGACAAGGGACAAGGGACAGGGTTGTCCCAACTCCTCCTGAAGTCCTCCTAAATTTCAGACATAATTCTGGTAAACCTCCTCTGCACTCTTTCCATAGCCTCCACAACCTTCTTGTAATGGGGAGTCCAGAACTCTACGCAATCCCGACTACGGGTGCTGTCTGCATGGAGTTTGTACGTTCTCCCCGTGATCTGCGTGGGTTTTCTCCGAGATCTTTGGTTTTCTCCCACACTCCAAAGACGTACAGGTTAATTGGATTGATTAATTGGTTTGATAAAAAATGTAAAATTGTCCAAGTTGGCGAAATGCAGAGTACTGCCCTGCCGACTACAAAATTCAGAAGGTTCAATACTCCAAATACTCCATTATTCCACATCCTGGCTATCTCCTCAAGAATCAAACATATGGAGGTTTAGGTTAGTTTAGTTTAGAGATTCAGCCCACCAAGCCCGCGCAGACCAGCGATCTCCACACACAAACACTATCCTGCACACACTAGGAACTCTTTACTATTATACCAAGCCAATTAACATACAAACCTGCACATCTTTGGAGTGTGGGAGGAAATAGGAGATCCTGGAGAAAATCCACTCGGATCATGGGGAGAACGTGCAAACTCCGTACAGATAGCACCCGTAGTCAGGATCGAACCCTGTAAGGCAGCAACTCTACCGCTGCGCCAGGCAACTGAACCATCCTGCCAACAACCAGAGAGCAGTTATGAATGCGACCCTCAGACTATCTTTGATCGGGCTTTATTTCGCACTAAATGTTACTCCCTTATCATGTATCTGTACACAGTGAATGATGCATTTGCAATCATGCATTGTTTTTCCAATGAATGATTAGCACACAACAGCAGCTTTTCACTGGACCACAGCACAGGTGACAATAAACTAGATTAAAGGGCCTGTCCCACCAGCATGCATCTCCATGCGATGAGCGCGACCTAACGTGGTCGCTTGAGCCGTCCAGCGTCGCGGGGTCGGTCCCACTTCGATCGCCGGAGCCGTGCGGAATTGTGCGGAGTTCGTCCCGATATCGCGCGGGGCTCCGAAAACTGACCATGTTCAAATATTCCGAGCGGCAACGGCTTGTCGGCTCTCAGTCGCCTCGACGCATTACACACCGCCTTGACGTCGTGCCTCAGTGACCCTCTCTGTGTGTGCCTCCATGACCCTCTCTGTGTGTGGCTCCGTGGCCCTCTGTGTGTGTGCCCCTGTGACCCTCTCTGTATGCCCCTCTCTGTCCTGGCGAACTTACCTTTAAGACTTCGCTCCAAGTTCGCCTCACTTCGCGCCACGTTGCGCCACTCACCCGACCTCCGCGCGGTTTCGCTGCCGGTTCGGTCGCGCTTGCCGCATGCAGGTGCATGCTGGTGGGAACGGCCCTGTACAGGGATCACCCGACCTCCGCGCGGCCCCCGCTTCTAGTTTGATCGCGCTCATCGCATGGAGTCGGATGCTGGTAGGACAGGCCCTTAAGTAAACTAAACTAAACTAAACTAAACCATTAGGATCTCATTCGACCATTAGGATCTCATGCTAGGAGAATGCAAGGTGACTTGGATAGGCTGGGTGAGTGGGCAAATGTTTGGCAGATGCAGTATAATGTGGATAAATGTGAGGTTATCCACTTTGGTGGCAAAAATAGGAAAACCGACTACTATCTAAATGGTGGCCGATTAGGAAAAGGGGAGATGCAGCGCGACCTGGGTGTCATGGTACACCAGTCATTGAAAGTAGGCATGCAGGTACAGCAGGCAGTGAAGAAAGCCAATGGTATGTTAGCTTTCATAGCAAAAGGATTTGAGTATAGGAGCAGGGAGGTTCTACTTCAGTTGTATAGGGTCTTGGTGAGGCCACACCTGGAGTATTGCGTACAGTTCTGGTCTCCAAATCTGAGGAAGGACATTATTGCCATAGAGGGAGTGCAGCGAAGGTTCACCAGACTGATTCCTGGGATGTCAGGACTGTCTTATGAACAAAGACTGCATAGACTTGGTTTATACTCTCTAGAATTTAGGAGATTGAGAGGGGATCTTATAGAAACTTACAAGATTCTTAAGGGGTTGGACAGGCTAGATGCAGGAAGATTGTTCCCGATGTTGGGGAGGTCCAGGACAAGGGGTCACAGGTTAAGGATAAGGGAGAAATCCTTTAGGACCGAGATGAGAAGGAATTTTTTCACACAGAGAGTGGTGGGTCTCTGGAACTCTCTGCCACAGAGGGTAGTTGAGGCCAGTTCATTGGCTATATTTAAGAGGGAGTTAGATGTGGCCCTTGTGGCTAAGGGGATCAGAGGGTATGGAGAGAAGGCAGGTACGGGATACTGAGTTGGATGATCAGCCATGATCATATTGAATGGCGGTGCAGGCTCGAAGGGCCGAATGGCCTACTCCTGCACCTAATTTCTATGTTTCTATGTTTCTATGTTTCTATGATGTAGATGGTAGAATTGATCTCTTACTTCTTGAGTAAGGCCCTGTGGATTTAACTAACAGTGAAGATATTTGAAGACATAATCTGGGATGCACAGAATGAGGGGTGCTCTATTGAAACTGCTGTCAATAGCCAATAGACGATAGACAATAGGTGCAGGAGCAGGCCATTCGACCCTTCAAGCTAGCACCGCCATTCAATGTGGTCATGGCTGATCATCCACAATCAGTACCCCATTCCTGCCTTCTCCCCATATCCCATGATCCGCTATCTGGAAGAGCTCTATCTAACTCTCTCTTGAAAGCATACAGAGAATTGGCCTCCACCGCCCTCTGAGACAGATAATCCTACAGACTCACAACTCTCTGTTTGAAAAAGTGTTTCCTCGTCTCCGTTCCAAGTGGCTTACCCCTATTCTTAAACTGTGGCCCCTGGTTCTCGACTCCCCCAGCATCGGGAACATGTTTCCTGCCTCTTGTGTGTCCAAACCCTTAATAATCTTGTATGTTTCAATAAGATCCCCTCTCATCCTTCTAAATTCCAGAGTGAAATGAAACTTCAACAGCCTGATGAAAGGGGTGTAAAACATCTGATGGTAACCTTCATAGAGTAACAAAGCGTTCTCCCGGTGTTCTGATCTTATTGAAACATGTAAGACTATTAAGGGTTTGGCCATGCTAGAGGCAGGTAACATACCGATGTTAGGGGAATTCAGAACGGATAATCCCAAAATGCTCTGGAACCTAGAATGCCGGAAATTCGGAGTGGACCTGTGGAGCAAAAACAAATATTACAAACTCATCTGTTTCCTCGCAGCATCTGCTTAGAGATAAATGGACAATTGACAATAGACAATAGGTGCAGGAGTAGGCCATTCGGCCCTTTAAGCCAGCACCAACATTCAATCTGATCATCCAGAATCAGTACCTCGCCTCTGCTTTCTCCCCATATCCCTTGATTAGGTTAGCTCTAAGAGCTATATCTGACTCCCTCGTAAATATATCCAGTGAATTGGCCTCCACTGCCTTCTGTGGAAGAGAATTCCACAGATTCACAACTCTCTGGATACACTTGTTTTCTTCCTCTCAGTACTAAATGGCCTACCCCTTAATCTTACATAGTCACCCTTGGTTCTGGGCTCCCCCAATATCGGGAACATTTTACCTGCCCCTAACCTGTACAATTCCTTAAGAATTGTATATGTTTCCATTAGATCCTCTCTCATCCTTCTAAATGGCACCTTTGCAGAAGCGTCCATGTCGCAGGGCTGAAAACTGGAAATATCCTGAGCAATTTCTGCTACCGCCATCATATATTGCAACAAGTGATGGCTTCCACTGATTGTCGCCGGAAGCTTGCGTCCTTTTCAGAACGGCGATGACAGTGAGGCCAACATTTATTTTCTTCGCTATTCACCAAGGAGAAGGATATTGAACTCTGTGAGGTAAGGGAAAAAAGTAGAGTAGCTATGGAAATTATGAGATTCAAAGAGGAGAAAGTACTGACACTTTTGAAAAATATAAAAAGTGGATAAGTCTCCAGGTCCTGACAGGATATTCCCTAGGACATTGAGGGAAGTTAGTGTAGAAATAGCAGGAGCTATGACAGAAATATTTCAAATGTCATTAGAAACGGGAATAGTGCCGGAGGATTGGCGTACTGCGCATGTTGTTCCATTGTTTAAAAAGGGTTCAAAGAATAAACCTAGCAATTATAGACCTGTTAGTTTGACGTCAGTGGTGGGCAAATTAATGGAAAGGATATTTAGAGATAATATATATAAGCATCTGGACCAACAGGGTCTGATCAAGAACAGTCAACATGGATTTGTGCCTGGAAGGTCATGTTTGACAAACCTTCTTGAATTTTTTGAAGAGGTTACTAGGGAAATTGATTAGGGTAAAGCAGTGGATGTTGTCTATATGGATTTCAGTAAGGCCTTTGACAAGGTTCCCCATGAAAGGTTGGTTAAGAAGGTTCAATCTTTGGGTGTTAATGGCGGAGTAACAAGATGGATTCAACAGTGGCTAAATGGGAGATGTCAGAGAGTAATGGTGGATGGCTGTTTGGCAGGTTGGAAGCCGGTGACCAGTGGGGTGCCTCAGGGATCTGTGTTGGGTCCACTGTTGTTTGTCATGTACATCAATGATTTGGATGATGGGGTGGAAAATTGGATAAGTAAGTATGCAGATGATACTAAGATAGGTGGTGTTGGGGATAATGAAGTAGATTTTCAAAGTCTACAGAGAGATTTGGGCCATTTGGAAGAATGGGCTGAAAGATGGCAGATGGAGTTTAATGCTGATAAGTATGAGGTGCTACATCTTGGCAGGACAAATCAAAATAGGACGTACATGGTAAATGGTAGGGAATTGAGGAATGCTGTGGAACAGAGGGATCTAGGAATAACTGCATAGTTCCCTGAAGGTGGAATCGCTTGTAGATAGGGTGGTAAAGAAAGCTTTTGGTGTGCTGGCCTTTATAAATCAGAGCATTGAATATAGGAGTAGGGAAGTAATGTTAAAATTGTACAAAGCATTGGTAAGACCAATTCTGGAGTATGGTGTACAATTTTGGTCGCCTAATTATAGGAAGGATGTCAACAAAATAGAGAGCGTACAGAGGAGATTTACTAAAATGTTGCCTGGGTTCCAGCAACTAAGTTACAGAGAAAGGTTGAACAAGTTAGGTCTTTATTCTTTGGAGCGCAGAAGGTTAAGGGGGGACTTGATTGAGGTCCGTGCGGTTCCCGGAGGTTTTCGTAAGTCTCCCTAATGGTCAAAAGTGGTTTCCGTTTTAAAAATCAGTACTTTTTTAGTCGAAGCCGGTTGCAATGCTAGTTGAAGGTGGTTGCCAGAGGACAAAAACCTCCGGGAACCTCCGCGAACCGCACGGAAACCTTGGGTGGGGCGCAAAGTCTCCAGAGGTCTCCGTTCAGGTTTCCTAAGTGGGACAGGGGCATAAGGCAGCAAGTCCACCGCTGCACCCTCAGGCCCTCAAGCACTGGCAACATCCTCGTATATCTTCTCTGCACCCTTTCCAGCCTGTTGTGTCCGTTTCTGCGGAGATCAGTATTCCCCGTGTCTGTTTTTGCACGAGGGCCACAGTTTGCCACAAACATGGTGATATTTGGAAGCACTGCACCATGCCAGTGACAGCAGCTTCAGGAGGATGTGCATGAACAGCCACAGTTTGGGGCGGCACGGCAGCGCAGCGGTGGAGTTGCTGCCTTCCAACGCCAGAGATCCGGATTTGGTCCTGACTATGGATGTTGCCTGTACGGAGTTTGTACCTTCTCCTCATGGACAATGTTGGTATTCTCCGGCTGCTCCGGTTTCCTCCCACACTCCCAAGGGTGTAGGCTAAATGGCTTTGGTAAACATATTATAAATTGTCCCCCGGATTTCATCTATGTTCGAAACACTACACTTGGAAGATATGAGACAGGAAAATCAGACTGTTTCTATAAGACGTGGCCTGCATTTATAAATCTATTACACGGATAAGGTGCAAGAATACCTCAAAAAAGTACCGGTGTCGGGTCTTGGTAAAGGGGGAAGAAAAACTGTCGAGTTGTCTTAAGGGATTGGACAGGATAGATGCAGGAAGATTGTTCCCGATGTTGGGGAGGTCCAGGACAAGGGGTCACAGCTTAAGGATAAGGGGGAAATCCTTTAGGACCGAGATGTGAAGGACTTTTTTCACACAGAGAGTGGTGGGTCTCTGGAACTCTCTGCCACAGAGGGTAGTTGAGGCCAGTTCATTGGCTATATTTAAGAGGGAGTTAGATGTGGCCCTTGTGGCTAAGGGGATCAGAGGGTATGGAGAGAAGACAGGTACGGGATACTGAGTTGGGTGATCAGCCATGATCATATTGAATGGCGGTGGAGGCTCGAAGGCCGAATGGCCTACTCCGGCACCTAATTTCTATGTTTCTATGTTTCTATGTTGGTAGATTCCTTTTGCGAGATGTTTCTAATAAAGTAACTGGCTTTTCTCTTTTCGTTCTCTATTTTTCCCTTTTTCTTTTTTTTTTCCTCTCCAGGGTCTATCTCTTAATTCCCGTTTCTAACTCTTCGGGGGTTTCCTTTCCCTCTGTCACGCTTTGGCACCTTTACATCTCTTTTTCACTCTTCTACTTTCTACGCTGCTATTTTTCTCTCTAGTCTCTCTTTTCTAAAGCCTTAAAATAAAATAAAAATTAAAGGGTGCAATGACTGTAATACAATGCAAGGGATGTACACTGATGTAACTTACAGTACCGCTAATAAATAAAGATATTAAAAAATAAATAAAATTAAATTGTCCCCAGTGTTTGGAGGACCGTGCTCGTCTGCGGGGATCGCTGGTCGGCGCGGACTCGGTCGGGCGAAATACCTGTTTCCGCGCTGTGTCTCTAAAGTCTAAACGGTCGACTGCAGATACTAGGTATGTTACAAAACATACCTTGAGCAGCGCTGCAGTTCTGCCACTCCCCGTGTGCGTGACTTTGGCGCCTTTCAGAGGGGGGCGGGCTTAAAGTGCCGTTTTTCTGCAGACTGGGAAAATCGATCCATGTTGGGCGATTTCGTTGTGGAAGAAAAATCGCTCCGACATTTTATTCATGAAGGTATTTTTAAATTACGCTAGATTATTTATTAACTAGAGTAATTTAAAAATCACCTTCAAAAGCCATGAGCGCCGACAACGGGAAGGATTTTGCTTAGGGGAGAAAAAAAGGTACACAGTTTATTTTTATATTAAAAGTTGGTTTTCATGGAGGCTTTAGTCATATTTTCATGTTGCGAAAAGGGGTCCAAAAAAAATGTATGAACCAACAGTATTTTTCCTCCCGACTTCACCGCAAACCGCAACGTTCCAATCCACCGCATTCCGCTAAAACCCACTCGCTAGTTGATTTAAATGGCTATTAATTTACATGCATTAAACACTAAATTCCTTCCATTTGGCCCAGAAATTCATGAAAATGAGATTAAAAAATTATGTTATATTGTGAATGTTATTTGGACACTTAAGCAATTTAAAAAAAAGTTTATCTTTTCTTAAGAAATGGATAGATGTTTAAATCTACTCATTGAATGTTGTAATTAGCTACAATTAGATAACTAACTAATTATATGCTTTAATTTCAGGTCATCCAAGTAAGATTGTTTCATATTTGTTTCACAATGCTTCAATCTATAATAACTGAAAATTTCATTGAGTTCTCTTAATTTTTAAGAAAGTTATGGGCTTTTAACGGTTCTACATCACAGCTTTTGAGTTAAGTCAATTGAAAGGCAATGGGGAACAAGATGCTAATTTCCGAGTATGAAAATGGTCATAACTTTCTTAATACTGAAGATATGAAAGTGAATTAGGTGTCAAATTAAAGTTCTTTTTATGCTTTATCTGATTTGGATAAATTGCAGACTTGATTTTTAAAATCTCAAAATTTTGTAACATTGCTATAGATACTCGGAAGCTGCTGGCAATCTTTCACTACTCCTCCACAGGGAGTAGGATGTTGTAACCTTCTCCAGTACAATCCTCCATCCTCTGCAATCTGATCAGACCTTCAGGGAGTTTGCAACCAGTTTTATTGAAAAAAAGATCTTAACCAAGTTTAAATTTTGCTGCATGTGGTGAATGTGAGCTTTTATTGGCCGACTAGGCTTGATTCACTGACATCAATCCACCCTGGCTCCAATTGCTTTTAGACTTGTGTAGACTTTATACTTTGTACTAGACATACAGCGCAGAAACAGGCCCTTTGGTCCACTGGGTCCATGCCGACCAACGATCGCCCCGTACATTAGCGCTATCCTACACACCAGGGACAATTTACAATTTACAGAAGCCAATTAACCTACAAACCTGCACGACTTTGGAGTGCGGGAGAAAACCAACGTGGTCACGGGGAGAAGGTACAAACGCCACACAGACAGCACCAGTGGTCCGGATCGATGTAGGGCAGCAACTTTACCGCTGTGCCTCTGTGCTATCTCACCCTCGCGATTAATGGTGTTTTGTTTCTAAACCAATTCTGAGGAATGGAAGTTATGTGTGTCTTCCTTTTGAAGGTAGATACAAAATGCTAGATTAACTCAGCGGGTGTGGCATCATCTCTGGAGAAAAAAAATGGGCGACGTTTCAGATCGAGATCCTTCTTCATACTGTGATAATAGACAATAGACAATAGACAATAGACAATAGGTGCAGGAGTAGGCCATTTGGCCCTTCGAGCCAGCACTGCCATTCAATGTGATCATGGCTAATTATCCCCAATCAGATCCTGCCTTCTCCCCATATCCCCTGACTCCACTATTTTTAAGAGCCTTATCTAGCTCTCTCTTGAAATCATCCAGAGAACCTGCCTCCACCACCCACTGAGGCAGAGAATTCCACAGATTCACAACTCTCTGTCAGAAAAAGTGTTTCCTCGTCTCCGTTCTAAATGGCTTACTCCTTATTCTTAAACTGTGGCCCCTGGTTCTGGACTCCCCCACCATCGGGAACATGTTTCCTGCCTCTAGTGTGTCCAAGCCCTTAACAATCTTATATGTTTCAATGAGATCCCCTCTCATCCTTCTAAACTCCAGAGTGTACAAGCCCAGCTGCTCCATTCTTGCAGCATATGACAGTCCCGCCATCCCAGGAATTAACCTTGTAAACCTACGCTGCATCTCCTCAATAGCAAGAATGTCCTTCCTCAAATTAGGGGACCAAAACTGCACACAATACTCCAGGTGTGGTCTCACTAGGGCTCTGTACAACTGCAGAAGGACCTCTTTGCTCCTATATTTGATTCCTCTTGTTATAAAGGCCAACATGCCATTCACTTTCTTCACTGCCTGCTGTGCCTGCATGCTTACTTTCATAGACTGATGTACAAGGACCCCCAGATCCCGTTGTACTTCCCCTTTTCCCAACTTGACGCCATTTAGATAGTAAAACAGCCTTCCCATTTTTGCTACGAAAGTGGATAACCTCACATTTATCCGCATTAAACTTCATCTGCCATGCATCTGCCCACACACCCAACCTGTCCAAGTCACCCTGCATTCTCATAGCATCCTCCTCACAGTTCACACTGCCACCCAGCTTTGTGTCATAATTTTGTGATAATTTTGTTTTGAGTGAGTGAGTTGTTGGCACAGTGGCACGGTGCACCAAGATGACTGGAGACTGGGCTTCTGCACAGATATGTGGTACAGATGCACTCAGACCACACACACAGCTATAGACAGCTGGTGCATATGTTTTTCCTCAGCTTCTCATTCATCTCAATCCTCCCCATCTTTTTGATGGTTGGGTTTGCTGCCTTACAGCGCCAGAGACCCGGGTTCGATCCTAACTACAGTTGCTGTCTGTACGGTGCTTGTAAGTTCTGCCCGTGACCTTGTTGTTTTTCCCTGGGTGTTCCGGCTTTCTCCCACACTCCACAGACATGCCGATTTGTCGGTTAATTGACTCCGGGAAAAAATTGTAAATTGTTCCCAAGTGTGCGTAGGATAGTTCGAGTGTGCGGGGATCGCTGGTCGACGTGGACTTGGTGCGCCAAATGTCCTGCTTCCGTGCTATATCTCTAAACTTAAATCTGAGTTTTAGAGCTACAGCGCGGAAACAGGCCCTTCGACCCACCGAGTCTGTGTGGACCATCGACCCCCCGCACACTAACACCATCCTACGTACCGTGGGCAATTTACAACTATACCAAGCCACTCAGCCTACAAATCTGTACATCTTCGGACTGTGGGAGGAAACTGGATAAAACCCACATAGGTCACGGGGAGAACGTACAAACTCCGCACAGACAAACACCCGCAGTCAGGACCGCGAGGCTCCAAACTAGGCTACCGCTGCGCCACCGTGCAGCCCAGTTTGGAGAGGGGAATATATTTCATCTGTGGTGGCACAATCTCGCCTTTAGGGGGCAGCACGGTGGAGCAGCCATCTTTGCCACCATTTCACACCCGGCCCATCCCTTTCTTTGGCCGCAAAAGGTGGACATTTTGAGCAGCTCGGAAGGTTGACTTGTCTCAAGAATTATTCTTGTAAAAATAAATAATTGCAGATGCCAGCAATCCGAAACAACAATAGAGATGCAATGAGAGGCGGGAACTCTGCTGACAATTTGGTCGAGCAAGAATCATTGAGGCAGCACCACCTCATATTGGCCACAGGAGATCCTTCTTCCCTGTGTCTATCCAAATGTACCAACCCCTCCCCTTTCACTTAGCATGGCTGAATGGTAACTCAAATTTCACTGTACCTTGTTAAAGAAGGAACTGCAGATGCTGGAGAGTCGAGGGTTACACAAAAAGCTGGAGAAACTCAGCGGGTGCAGCAGCATCTAAGGAGCGAAAAAGATAGGCACACGGGGTCGAGGAAGAAGGGTCTCGAACCGAAACGTCGCCTATCTCCTTCGCTCCTTAGATGCTGCTGCACCCGCTGAGTTTCTCCAGCTTTTTGTGTAACCCCCCTTTCACTGTACCTTAATTGGTACATGTGACAATAGACTGACCACGAAACCTTGAAACCTTCTGCTGTTGGGTAGACAGAGACTGACTCCGCTCCCCCATCCCCCACCCCCCCCTCCTTCCCCCCCCCCCCCCCCTCCAAATCTTTGCACTCGTCACTTTCATTTCATGTTTCATGTATTTTGTTTTTGATGTATTTTGGCAGATCAATTTCCCTCCTGGGATAAATAAAGTTCTATCGTATTGTAAATTCTCCTGCGCCCCGTGTTGGATAGAGTGCAAACATCAGCAATAATGGAGTCCCCGCTACATTACTTCATTTACTGTGAAAATGTAGATCAATTAACTCTGTGTAACCAATTAATAAAAACCAACATACAGTTCAAGTGCTAAAGAGATGTTTTTTTATAGTCAATGGTCCTGAAAACCTGAAGGTTATCACCCCAGCAAACAGAGTGTTTCAAGTGCTGGGGAATGAATAGCTACTGATTATACTATTTAACGCTATTTGCCCCGTTCATTCCCTGAAATGCTTGCCTTTATTCCAGCAATATAACCATATAACCATATAACAATTACAGCACGGAAACAGGCCTTCTCGGCCCTTCCAGTCCGTGCCGACCATTTATTTTCCCCTAGTCCCATCTACCTGCACTCAGACCATACCCCTCCATTCCCTTCCCGTCCATATACCTATCCACTTTACTTTTAAATGTTAAAATCGATCCTGCCTCCACCACTTCTGCTGGAAGCTCATTCCACACAGCCACCACTCTCTGAGTAAAGAAGTTCCCCCTCATGTTACCCCTAAACTTCTGTCCCTTAATTCTCATGTCATGCCCTCTTGTTTGAATCTTCCCTACCCTCAATGGGAAAAGCTTATCCACGTCAACTCTGTCTATCCCTTTCATCATTTTAAAGACCTCAATCAAGTCCCCCCTTAATCTTCTGCGCTCCAAAGAATAAAGACCTAACTTGTTCAACCTTTCTCTGTAACTTAGTTGCTGGAACCCAGGCAACATTCTAGTAAATCTGCTCTGCACTCTCTCTATTTTGTTGACATCCTTCCTATAATTAGGCGACCAAAATTGTACACCATACTCCAGAATTGGTCTCACCAATGCCTTGTACAATTTTAACATTACTTCCCTACTCCTATATTCAATGCTCTGATTTATAAAGGCAAGCACACCAAAAGCTTTCTTTACCACCCTATCTACATGCAATTCCACCTTCAGGGAACTATGCACAGTTATTCCTAGATCCCTAGATATTTGCCCCGTTTATTCCCTGAAATGCTTGCCTTTATTCCAGCAATATGTGAGTCGCTCACAGTGTATAGATACATTTAGTTCAGTTTAGTTTGGTTTAGTTTAGTTTAGAGATACAGCACGGAACAGGCCCTCTGGCCCACTGAGTTTGCGCCGGCCAGCGATCCCCACTGAGGAAAGATGTATGTAGATAACTGAGCAGTGACTCTATGCACGGACTGATGCTTATGTTGGCATGGACTCTATGTGTCACATGGAATTTTTCATATCACGCCTCACACACAGCTTGCGTTGAGTTGAGTTTAGTTTATTGTCACGTGTACCGAGGTAGAGTGAAAAGCTTTTGTTGCATGCTAACCAGTCAGCGGAAAGGCAATACATGATTATAATCGAGCCATCCACAGTGTACAGAAGATACACGATGAAGGGACTAACGCGAATAACCTTCAATGCAAGATAAAGTCCAATAAAGTAAAGTCAACAAAATAGAGTGAGTACAGAGGAGATTTACTAGAATGTTGCCTGGGTTCCAGCAACTAAGTTACAGAGAAAAGTTGAACAAGTTGGGTCTTTATTCTTTGGAGTGCAGAAGGTTAAGGGGGGACTTGATTGAGGTCTTTAAAATGATGAAAGGGATAGACAGAGTTGACGTGGATAAGCTTTTCCCATTGAGGGTAGGGAAGATTCAAACAAGAGGACATGGCATAAGAATTAAGGGACAGAAGTTTAGGGGTAACATGAGGGGGAACTTCTTTACTCAGAGAGTGGTGGCTGTGTGGAATGAGCTTCCAGCAGAAGTGGTGGAAGCAGGATCGATTTTAACATTTAAAAGTAAAGTGGATAGGTATATGGACGGGAAGGGAATGGAGGGGTATGGTCTGAGTGCAGGTAGATGGGACTATGGGAAAATAAATGGTCGGCACGGACTGGAAGGGCCGAGAAGGCCTGTTTCCGTGCTGTAATTGTTATATGGGTATATGGTTATATGGTTAAAGTCCGATCAAAGCTAGTCCGGGGGTCTCCAATGAGGTACATGGTCATTCAGGACTGCTCCCTGAATCAGACAACTGAGCAGTGCTGAATTACTATCTATCTCTTTGGTTACCCTCTGACCATCCTTGAGCAGACTTTGCTGGCTTTACCTTGCACTAAACGTTATTCCCTTATCATGTATCTATACACTGCAAATGGCTCGATAGTAATCATGTAACAATTGTCTTTCCGCTGACTGGATAGCATGCAACAAAAGCTTTTCACTGATGAGAGACGGGAGAAGAGGGAGTGGCCAGGGTGCGACTCATCCTTGATTATGCTGCTGGCCTTTGCTAAATGACTGTATGTGCCATATGACTGCTAACGGAATCACGGCATATGGGGCGAAAGCAGAAACCGGGTACTGATTGGGGATGATCAGCCATGATCATAGTGAATGGCGGTGCTGGCTCGAAGGGCCGAATGGCCTACTCCTGCACCTAGTTTCTATGTTTCGATGTTTCGATACACGACTATATTTGTCAGGTGGAATTTTTCATATCAATACAACCCACAGATATGAACCAGCTTGTTTATAATCAAAAAGGAAATGCGGAAACATGCACGATATAAGCGGCCGTTAATGCAGATAGGAAGAAAGTGGTATCTGACAACACTTAGTGGTGTCTGATAACATCGGATCAAGTACACCAACCCATAGCAGTGACACTTGGTTCACTTCCTCCAGCTGTTTCATGAACTCTTACATTATATTTCAAGCAGCTCTTTCTGCTTTTACTTAAGATGCCCAGCAAATTTAGCTTTAGTCTCTCTCTCTTTGTGAGTCGCTTCCTGCACCCACGTTTGCATCTGGAGCAGTGTTTCCTGAGATGAAAAAATAACTGCGTTTCACTCTGTGGTGTGGTGAAGGGGGGGGGGGGAGGGGGGATTAAATCGATCGTGGATCCGACGTTCTCACACGGCTGTCTTTCCTTCGGTTGGGGCCAAAAACTATTCCTAATGCGCAGCAGATTCCCTGGAGTTGTTTTCACAGCAAAACAGAAGGATTTCATTCGGTGGCAGTATTGCTGCCTCACAGTGCCAGAGACCCCTGTTCAATCCTGACCACGGGGGCTGTCAGTACGGAGTTTGCACGTTCTCCCCTGTGACCGCGTGGGTTTTCTCCGGGTGCTCTGGTTTCCTCCCACAATTCAAAGATGTACGGGTTTGCAGTAAAATTGGTTTTGTTAAAATTGTAAATTGTCCCCGCTGTGGAGAATAGTGCCAGTGCACGGGGCGACCGTTGGTTGGCATGGACTGGATGGGCCAAAAGGCCTGTTTCCATCCGGTATCTCTAAAGTCTAAAGTCTACGATCATTATTTTTTTTTAATATATATTTTTATTAGAGTAAGTAAGCAGTGAATTAGCAAACACATATTATGATAGCAATATTTCGTATACAACAATCATACATTATTAATATTATCAAATGAATCATTTTGTCTCTAATAAGGTCATTATTTTAATGGAGAAATATTGCTGTCAGATTTCAGGGTTTCCTGATAGGTTTTCCACAAAACATGATTTGGAAACAATATTACATGAAGCATTTTGCCATGAAGCATAGTGTATGCACTGATGTGATTGACAGCATTAAATTGTTTGCTTATAACTTGTAAATGAGGAATTAATGATCTTGTTTTAATTACGTATAATTTTATACACCTCTTCCAGATTACCACTCAGTCACTGGCCTGTTTCCGCTCTGTACCTCTAAATTCAACTAAACTAAACTTCTATACATAATTCCATGTCTCATGAGGTTAATGACCCTGTAATAGCAATTTCAAACTTTTCCATGTCCAACTTTCCATTGCCATTGCCACACAGGCAGGCAGTTTAATTGATTCTTTATTGAAGTAGTTGTACAAACAAAGAGATGATTCATACCAGGTGTTCCTTATTCTCATATAAGCTGCAACTTTCCGTTCTCTCTCTCTCTTCTGGTAAAAAACTGTATCCTCTCTCTTGTGTCCTCTCCAGTCTGATCTGGCCGCTCCCTCTCCAGTAGATATATGTAATGCTCACCTACGTATCAAAAGCTAGGCAAAAAATACAAAAGAAATTCTGCAATTAATATCTAGACAAAACAATAAAATATGCTAACAGTAACTAGCCTAAGCATGAATGGCTCCTACAGATCCAAAAGCCTTCTTAACCACCCTATCTACCCATGATGCCAGTTTCAGGGATCTACATACCTGTACTCCTAGATCCCTCTCCTCTACAACACTCAACGGAAACTTTCCATTCATCCATTCGTTGTTTAAGCCCTCCCCTTCTTTGACTTCCCGAAATCCAATACCTCACACTTATCGCATACCTGCCAACATATGAAAATGAGAAATCTTACTCTCAGTGCATATTTTTACGCGGTGGCATTTTGCTGAATTTATTTTAATGTGCAGTCATACCCATGTAAGAGTACAAGAATACATAACTTGTGTACTGTGTATCTCTCTCTCTCTCTCTCTCTCTCTCTCTCTCTCTCTCTCTCTCTCTCTCTCTCTCTCTCTCTCTCTCTCTCCTCTCCCTCTCTCATCTTTGCATTCTCGGAATCATTTGCCGTTTTGCAAAGCCAACTGCATCTGCAGTTCCCTCCTATTGAAGAAGAACCCTATCCTACAGGCATGATATTCACCTGCAGAAGAAAAGTAGGAAGTATTGGCCGGTGGTCCAGGAGGCCAGTCAGCCCCCCCCCAGTGGTAACCCCCAAAAGATAAATGTTTCATCAAATAAATGACTTCATACAGCTAAAAACATCTTTATAAAGAATGATACCAGAGATGTCTCTTTGCCTAGCACTGTGTGCAAACAGCAGAGAAAAAGTGCGGCTGCAGCCATCTTCTGCTTCAGTAAGAGAAGCTGGTCAGTGATTGGCCACAACGCCCCTCGGAGACAGCGTCTGATTGGCCGCCGAGTGACCAGCCATTGTAATTGGAGACAATGCCCTTGGACGGAAATTTTAAGGGAAGCTGGTCGGTGATTGGACGCACCCCCCTTAGACATCGGGGTTGATTGCCCGTATTTTATCCCTCATTTCAAAATCGTCCTGTTCCGATTTTTCACACTTATTTAACTTAAAAATCGGAACAAATACGATAAGAAAATACGGAACAAATACCAGTTAGTATACAAACTTAAAGCATACGGCATTAGTATACAAACTTAAAGCATACGGCATTGGCAGTTCAGTATTGAACTGGCTGGCAAACAGGAAGCAAAGAGTAGGAGTAAACGGGTCATTTTCACAATGGCAGGCAGTGACTAGTGGGGTACCGCAAGGCTCAGTGCTGGGACCCCAGCTATTTACAATATACATAAATGATCTGGATGAGGGAATTGAAGGCAATATCTCCAAGTTTGCGGATGACACTAAGCTGGGGGGCAGTGTTAACTGTGAGGAGGATGCTAGGAGACTGCAAGGTGACTTGGATAGGCTGGGTGAGTGGGCAAATGTTTGGCGGATGCAGTATAATGTGGATAAATGTGAGGTTATCCACTTTGGTGGCAAAAACAGGAAAAAACTATTGTCTAAATGGTGGCCGATTAGGAAAAGGGGAGATGCAGCGCGACCTGGGTGTCATGGTACACCAGTCATTGAAAGTAGGCATGCAGGTGCAGCAGGCAGTGAAGAAAGCGAATGGCATGTTAGCTTTCATAGCAAAAGGATTTGAGTATAGGAGCAGGGAGGTTCTACTGCAGTTGTATATGGTCTTGGTGAGACCACACCTGGAGTATTGCGTACAGTTCTGGTCTCCAAATCTGAGGAAGGACATTATTGCCATAGAGGGAGTGCAGAGAAGGTTCACCAGATTGATTCCTGGGATGTCAGGACTGTCTTATGAAGAAAGACTGGATAGACTCGGTTTATACTCTCTAGAATTTAGGAGATTGAGAGGGGATCTTATAGAAACTTATAAAATTCTTAAGGGGTTGGACAGGCTAGATGCAGGAAGATTGTTCCCGATGTTGGGGAGGTCCAGGACAAGGGGTCACAGCTTAAGGATAAGGGGGAATTCCTTTAGGACCGAGATGAGAAGGACTTTTTTCACACAGAGAGTGGTGAATCTCTGGAAATCTCTGCCACAGAGGGTAGTTGAGGCCAGTTCATTGGCTATATTTAAGAGGGAGTTAGATGTGGCCCTTGAGGCTAAGGGGATCAGAGGGTATGGACATAAGGCAGGTACGGGATACTGAGTTGGATG
The DNA here is from genome assembly GCA_963514005.1 of Raja brachyura. Next base: position 142,067,844 of record OY740782.1, on the reverse strand, counting down.
ATCAGCCATGATCATATTGAATGGCGGTGCAGACTGGAAGGGCTGAATGGCCTACTCCTGCACCTATTTTCTATGTTTATATGTTTCTATGATAAAATCGAACTAGTTGGCAGGTCTGAAGAAGGGTCTCAACCCGAAACGTCGGCTATCTCCTTCGCTCCTTAGATGCTGCTGCTCCCGCTGAGTTTCTCCAGCTTTTTGTGTAACCCTAGTTGGCAGGTATGTTATCCTCAGCCATCTGATCAAGATCCTGCTGTAGTTCTTGATAACCAACTTCACCATTAAACATACCGCCTATTTTAGTGTAATCTGCAAACTTCATAACTATGCCTTCCACATTCTCATCAAATCAGAAGATGGCACAGTGGTGCAGCGGTAGAGTTGCTGCCTTACAGCGCCAGAGACCCGGGTTACACAGAGAGTGGTGAGTCTCTGGAATTCTCTGCCACAGAAGGTAGTTGAGGCCAGTTCATTGGCTATATTTAAGAGGGCGTTAGATGTGGCACTTGTGGCTAAAGGGATCAGGGGGTATGGAGAGAAGGCAGGTACGGGATACTGAGTTGGATGATCAGCCATGATCACATTGAATGGCGGTGCAGGCTCGAAGGGCCGAATGGCCTACTCCTGCACCTATTTTCTATGTTTCTATGTTTCTATCTACAATCAGTACCCCGTTCCTGCTTTCTCCTGATACCCCTTGACTCCACTATCATCAATAGCTCTGTCTAGCTCTCTTTTGAAAGCATCCAGTGAATTGCTCTCCACTGCCTTCTGAGGCAGAGACTTCCACAGACTCACATCTCTCTGTGTGAAAACGATTTTCCTCGTCTCCGTTCTAAATGCCTTACCCCTTATTCTTAAACTGTGGCCCCTGGTTCTGGACTCCCCCAACATCGGGACCATGTTTCCTGCCTCTAGCTTGTCCAAACCTTTAATAATCTTACATGTTTCAATAAGATCCCCTCTCATCCTTCTCATCATGAGAGACTCAGATTCTATTGTGACGTCCCTAGTGACGTCCCTAGTGTGGTGGTGAATCTGTGGACGCAAAGTCAGTGGATATATTTAAGGTAGAGCTAGATAGATTCTTGATTAGTATGGATGTCAGAGGTTATGGGGAGAAGGCAGGAGAATGGGGTTTAGAGGAAGAGATAGATCAGCTATGATTGAATGGTGGAGTAGACGTGATGGGCCGAATGGCCTAATTCTACCATCACTCACAATCTCATGATCTAATGACCTTGGTTGTTGGCGGTACGGAGTTTGCATGCTCTCCCTGTGACCACGAGGGTTTCCTCCAGGAGCTCCGGTTTCCTCCCACATCCCGATAGCCTCTGTAAATTGCACAAAGTATGTAGGGAGTGAATGTGAAGATGGGATAACTGAACTAGTATGAAATCTGGTGATCGATGCTCAGTGGTCGACGCGATGGGCTGAAGGGCCTGTTTCCGTGCTGTATTGCTGAACTATACTAAAGTAAGGTCAACTAAACTAAAGTCAACTAAACTAATCTAGACTGATGCATATGTTTGAGTGAAATGAATCTGATTGCAACTGTCGCTCGAAATATTCACTTACTATGAAATGAACTTACTATCAAATTCATTTCTAACCGTCTTACCAATAATTTGTTCAATGCAACTTGATGAGATTGAAGAAATGCATGTGCTAAATGAATAATTAGATGATTTTGGCTACATTGACGTATGAAACCATCTGTTGTGTTAGTAGCCTGATGGTTTGTTGGCCAACACCATAAGGTCATAGGATCCTATGGTGCCAGTTGTATCACTGGAATTTAAAAGGATGAGAGGGGATCTTATAGAACATATACAATTATTGAGGGTACAGAAAAATGTTCCCCATGTTGAGGTCACAGTTTAAGAATAAGGGGTAGGCCATTTGGGACTGAGATGAGGCCAAACTTTTTCACCCAGAGAGTTGTAAATCTGTGGAATTCTCTGCCACAGAAGCAGTGGAGGCCAATTCACTGGATGTTTTCAAGAGAGAGTTAGATTTAGCTCTTAGGGTTAAGGAATCGAGGGATATGGGGAGAAGACAGGGACAGGGTACTGGCTTGAAGGGCCGAATGGCCTACTTCTGCACCTATGTTTCTATGTTTCATCAGTGTTAGGAGCTGAATTAGGCCATTCGGCCCATCATGTCTGCTCCACCATTCAACCATGGCTGAACTATCCCTCCTAAACCCATTCTCTTGCTTTCTCCCCATATGCGAGTGATCAATGCCACTCCGAGTTGGCACCATTGGTGATAGATTGGACAAGGCATTAACAAAATGTCAGGAGCAGAGGATGTATTTTCTCTCTATTCATGCTTTCATGATTGGAGATAGAGACAAACACTGGAGTAAATCAGCGGGACAGGCAGCATCTCTGGAGAGAAGGAATGGGTGACGTTTCGGTCGGAGACCTTTCTTCAGACGGAGTCAGGGAAGGAAGTGGAGCAGCGGGAATAGGAAGGAGAAATGGATGGAGGAGGAGAGAACAAGTGAGGGGGGATCTTATAGATAAATTTAGAAGATTGAGGGGGGATCTTATAGAAACTTACAAAATTCTTAAAGGGTTGGACAAGCTAGATGCTGGAAGGTTGCACAAAAAGCTGGAGAAACTCAGCGGGTACAGCAGCATCTAAGGAGCGAAGGAGATAGGCGACGTTTCGGGTCGAGACCCTTCTTCAGACTGGTCAGGGATCAGGGAAACAAGAGATATAAACAGTGATGTAGAGAGATAAAGAACAATGAATGAAAGATATGCAAAAAAGTATTGGTGATAAAGGAAACAGGCCATTGTAAGCTGTTTGTGGTGTGAAAATGAGAAGATAGTGCGACTGGGGTGGGGGGGGGGGGGAGATGGAGAAGGAATGTCAGGGCCCGAGGGCTGAGGGAGAGGTGGGGAGGGGAGGGGGCAGTCTAGGTTAACAGAATTGAGAAAATTCAATGTTTAAGCCCAGAGGATGCAGACTCCCCAAGCGGAATATGAGGTGCTGTTCCCCCAAGTTGCGGTGTTGCTCACTCTGGCCGTGGAGGAGGCCCAGGACCGAGAGGTCGGATACGGAATGGGAGGGGGAGTTGAAGTGCTGAGCCACCGGGTGGTCGGGTTGGTTATTGCGGACCGAGCGGAGGTGTTCGGCGAAACGATCGCCCAGCCTCCGCTTGGTCTCACCGATGTAGATCAGCTGGCATCTGGAGCAACGGATGCAGTAGATGAGGTTGGAGGAGGTGCAGGTGAACCTCTGTCGGACTTGGAATGAATGCTTGGGTCCCTGAAAGGAGTGGATGGGGGAGGTGAAGGGACAAGTGTAGCATCTCTTGCGGTTGCAAGGGAAAGTGCCCGGGGAAGGGGTGGAGCGGGAGGGCAGGGAAGAATTGACAAGGGAATGCTGGAAGATTGTTCCCGATGTTGGGGGAGTCCAGAACAAGGGGTCACAGTCTAAGGATGAGGGGGAATTCCTTTAGGACCGAGATGAGGAAAACATTCTTTACACAGAGAGTGGTGAGTCTCTGGAATTCTCTGCCACAGACGGTAGTTGAGGCCAGTTCATTGGCTATATTTAAGAGGTCGTTAGATGAGGCACTTGTGGCTAAAGAGATCAGGGGGTATGGAGAGAAGGCAGGTACAGGATACTGAGTTTGAATGATCAGCCATGATCACATTGAATGGCGGTGCAGGTTCGAAGGGCCGAATGGCCTACTCCTGCACCTATTTTTCTATGTTTCTATGTTTCTAAGTGATATTCATTCGGAACTGGTGAGAGAGAGTAAAACACAGCTGTGCCCTGAGTCATTGGAGAAAGGTGCATGAGCAGGATCTCTGATGAAGGAGAAATATCCACATGTGAAAGGCCTGGACAGAGTGGATGTAGAGAGAATGTTTCCACCGGTGAGAGTCTAGGACCAGAGGTCATAGCCTCCAAATATAAGGAGGTTACCTTTAGAAATAAGATGAGGAGGAATTTATTTAGTCATGAGGGTGGTGAATCTGTGGAATTCATTGCCGCAGACGGCTGTGGAGGCCAAGTCAATGGATATTTTGAAGGTGGAAATTGACAGATTCCTTCCTGATCACCGTCCTGATTAGTACGGGTGTCAGGGGTTATGGGGAGAAGGCAGGAGAATGGTGTTGAGAGGGAAAGTTAGATCAGCCATGATTGAATAGTGGAGTAGACTAGATGGGCGAAATGGCCTAATTCTGCTCATGAATTTTATGACCTTATTCAAATGGAATGTGATTCTCTGAATGACCTCAGGCTACTAAGTAATCGGATAAACCTTTACCTGTTTTGAATGTGGGATAGAATGAATGAATGAATACTTTATTGTCACAGGTGACCAGCGACGGTGAAATTCTTTGCTTGCATACCCAAGGTATGCAAATAGTTGCCACATAAAGGGCGCGGATAAAGTTACAAAGTACCCCCGTGCCAGGTCCACCTTTGTTTGAATTATTAAACATCCCAGCTAATTTTGAATGTTCATGTCCATGCGAGAAGGCACGGGACGCAGCGGTAGAGTTGCTGCCTTACAGCGCCAGAGACCCGGGTTCGATCTTGACTGCAGGCGCCGTCTGCACGGACTTTGTACGTTCACCCCGTGACCACGTGCGTTTTCCACGGTTTCCAACTGCTCTCCAAAGACGTACAGGTTTGTAGGTTAATTGGCTCTGTAAATAGCCTCTGTAAATAACCTGTAAAGAGGTTCTTCTACAGTTGTATAGGGCTCTGGTGAGACCACATCTGGAGTATTGTGTACAGTTTTGGTCTCCTAATTTGAGGAAGGACATCTTGTGATTGAGGCAGTGTAGCGTAGGTTCATGAGATTGATCCCTGGGATGGCGGGGCTGTCATATGAGGAAAGATTGAAAAGACTAGGCTTGTATTCACCGGAGTTTAGAGGGATGAGGGGGAATCTTATAGAAACATATAAAATTATAAAAGGACTGGACAAGCTAGATACAGGAAAAATGTTCCCAATGTTGGGCGAGTCCAGAACTAAGGGCCATAGTCTTAGAATAAAGGGGAGGCTATTTAAGACTGAGGTGAGAAAAAACTTTTTCACCCAGAGAGTTGTGAATTTGTGGGATTCCCTGCCACAGAAAGCAGTGGAGGCCAAATCACTGGATGGATTTAAGGGAGAGTTAGATAGAGCTCTAGGGGCTAATGGAATCAAGCGATATGGGGAGAAGGCAGGCACGGGTTATTGATAGGGGACGATCAGCCATGATCACAATGAATGGCGGTGCTGGTGGTGAAAAGCACCACCTCCTGCACCTATTTTCTATGTTTCTATGTAAAACTGTAAATTCCCCATATAGTGTGCAGGACAGTGCTGGTGTACAGGGTGATAGCTGATCGGTGCGGACTCGATGGGCCAAAGTGCCTGTTTCTGCGCTGTATCTCTAAAGTCTAAAGTCTAAAGTAAAGGCAGAAAGATGTGTTATTGGTTTTGAACCCAGTCCAGCCTGGCGGGATGAAAGGCTGCTTTGTACGGTAACCGCTCACCCAACCTAGACCCCGGTAGGCACAACCCACTGCACTCAGTTTGGCAAACCTTCAAAGCGCCCATGAGGATGGCACGTGTGGGGAAATGGAAATGTCACCCCACACTCCTGCAAATTCAGCCCTTCTGCGAATGAGATTAAGGCCATGTGGCTTCAACAGGAGACAGAGCTGACTTCACGTTTAACTAAAACTGCACAAGATTCCCGCGTGCTTGAGATAAACACTCTTTGAGTTTAGAGATATGATACGATACGATAGGATAGAACTTTATTCATCCCAGGAGGAAAATTGATCCGCCAACAGTCATAAAACGCAGAATCCGTGAAACATGAAATTAAAGTGACGAGTGGAAAGGATTAGTGACGTGCAAATATTGGGGAGGAAGGGTGGGTGGGGGAGGAGTCAGTCTACCCCACCACAGAAGGGGGAGGAGTTGTACAGTTTGAAAGCCACAGGGAAGAAGGATCTCCTGTGGCGTTCTGCCCTGCATCTTGGTGGGACCAGTCTGTTGCTGAAGGTGCTCCTCAGGTTGACCAGTGCGTCATGGAGGGGATGAGCTGTATTGTCCAGGATGCTCCACACTTTTAACGAGCATCCTCCCCTCCAAGACCACCCCAGGACGGAGCCAGCCTTCCTGATGAGTTTGTTAATCCTATTGGGCACCCGCGGCCGCAGTGCGGAAACAGGCCCTTCGGCCCACCGAGTCTGGCCCTTCGGCCCACACTAGTTCTGTGTTATCCCAGTTTCGTATCCTAAACATCACGGGGGATTCACTGAAGCCGTTTAACCTACAAACCTGCACGTCTTTGGAATGTGGAAGGAAACCAGAGCACCCGATGGAAGCCCACGTGGTCACAGGGAGAACGTGCAAACTCCACACAGACAGCACCCTTAGTCAGGATCGAACCTGGGTCTCTGGTGCTGCAAGGCAGCAACTCTACCGCTGCACCACCCAAACCATCACTGTGATGTTATAACAAGTCTGTCACTTTCCACCACCATCCGTCACTCTTCTCTGCAGGAGTGAATGGTGTTGGCTGGCACCATGTGCAGGCTGCTTCCAAAGTCTTTTCTAGATTTGGACCTTTCATTTTCTGAAGCAAAAAATAATTCACTGCCACACTTTGAAATAAATAGAGGGCCTGTCCCACTGTACGAGGTAATTCAAGGGCTCTCCCGAGTTCTCCCCTGATTCGAGCTCAAGGACCCACACCACCCTGGCCACACACTCATTTCCCTGCTACCTTCGGGTAGAAAGTACAGGAGCCTGAAGACTGCAACAACCCGGTTTAGGAATAGCTACTTCCCCACAGCCATCAGGCTATTAAACCTGGCTCGGAACTCTGAACATTAATATCCCTCCATCTGTTATTTGCACTTTATTAATTTATTAAGTCATGGGTGTATTTATGTATAGAATTGTAGTCAATGCCTTCTATGTTCCGTTGTGCTATGCAAAGAAAGATTTTCATTGTCCTGTCAGGGACACATGACAATAAACTCTTTTGACTTTGACTTTGACTTTGTAACGTACGTAGCGGGTCCGTAGGAGCTTGTGGATGTCTCTTAGCAGCTCGTACGAGTAACGGTAGGTGCTCGGGAAATCCGGTAACCTCGTGACGTTTTATCAACACTGTGAAAAATGTCCACGAGTAAAAAATGAAAAATATTGTTACTTTTTACTCGTACGAGCCGCTACATACCCGCTACGTACATTACACGAGCTGGAATCAGGGGAGAACTCGGGAGAACTCTTGAATTACCTCGTACAGTGGGACAGGCCCTTCACATGTATTATGGTAAGAGTGGCAATTTGTAACAGCAAGGAACTGCACATGCCGGTTTACACAAAAGGACATAAAGTGCTGGAGAAACTAAACGGGTCAGCCAGCATCTCAAGGACATGGATAGGTGATGTTTTGGGTCAGGACCCTTCAGATTCAGGATGGCACAGTGGCACAGTGGTAGAGTTGCCGCCTTAAGCCCCTTTCCCACTTGCGCAATTTTTTCGGCGACTGCAGGCGACTAGGCTGTTGTCACATGGACGCGGGGTGACGCCTGCATGATCGTGAGTAGGGGGGAAGATTGAGCGGGGATCTTATAGAAACTTACACAATTCTTAAGGGGTTGGACAAGCTAGATGCAGGAAGATTGTTCCCGATGTTGGGGGAGTCCAGAACAAGGGGTCACAGTCTAAGGATAAGGGGGAATTCCTTTAGGACCGAGATGAGTAAAAAATTCTTTACACAGTGAGTGGTGAGTCTCTGGAATTCTCTGCCACAGAAGGTCGTTGAGGCCAGTTCATTGGCTATATTCAAGAGGGAGTTGGATGTGGCTCTTGTGGCTAAAGGGATCAGGGGGTATGGAGAGAAGGCAGGTACGGGACACTGATTTGGATGATCAGCCATGATCATATAGAATGGCGGTGCAGGCTCGAAGGGCCGAATGGCCTACTCCTGCACCTATTTTCTATATTTCTGTGTTGGCTCTGGAAGAGGTAAGAGGCGACAACAAAGGGATATGAACGGACCATTGTGGGCTCCACTGTTCCTGGGTCATGTGTGCCAGCTCTGGCTGGTTCTGTACATTTTCAATCCTCCACTTTCCCACTCCCCAGATTCTCAGCCTGAAGAAGGGTCTCGATTCCCTTTCTCCAGCGACGCTGCCTGACCCGCTGGAGTTACTCCACCACTTTTTGTCTATCTTCATATCCTTTGTTGACATCCTCAGTCAATTTAAAACCCATGGTGCTGGAGTAGACACCAGTCATACTTGGCCTCGAGAGACCATCTGTGAAGCAGACTGGTCATAACCTTCAGCGTGTAGTACATCCACTCTGCTGCTGAGCCAAATGACATGTGGTCAGCAGGAAGACAAAATGAAATAAAAACAGAACTTGCTGGAAATACTCAGCAGGTACTGGCCCAGCTGAATATTACCAGCATTTTATGACTTAATTTGAGATACCACGTGCCATTTGGTTTAATTTAGTTTAGTTTAGAAATATGCCCTTCGACTCACTAAGTCCGCACCAACCAGCGATCCCTCGCACACTAAAGGGCCTGTCCTACCAGCATCCGACTCCATGCGGTGAGCACGATCAAACTAGAAGCGGGGGCCGTGCGGAGGTCGGGTGATCCCTGTACAGGGCCGTTCCCACCAGCATGCGCCTGCATGCGGCAAGCGCGACCAAACCGGCAGCGAGGGCCGCGCGGAGGTCGGGTGAGTGGTGCAACGCGGCGCAAAGTGAGGCGAACTTGGAACAAAGTCTTAAAGGTAAGTTTGCCAGGACAGAGAGGGGCACACAGAGAGGGGCACAGAGGCACACACACACAGAGGGCCACGGAGCCACACACAGAGAGGGTCACGGAGGCACCTACAGAGAGGGTCACAGAGGCACGACGTCGAGACGGTGTGTAATGCGTCGAGGCGACTGCGAGCCGACAAGCCGTTGCCGTGCGGAATTTTTGAACTTGGTCAGTTTTTCGGAGCCCCGCGCGATGTTGGGACGAACTCCGCACAATTCCGCACGGCTCCGGCGATTGAAGTGGGACCGGCCCCGCGACGCCGGACGGCTCAAGCGACCACGTTAGGTCGCGCTCATCGCATGGTGTTGCATGCTGGTGGGACAGGCGTTTTACACTATCCTGCACACACTAGGGACAATTTTACATTTACACCAAGCAAATTAACTGAGAAACCTGTAGGTCTATGCTGAGAAAATGGAGCAGCTGGGCTTGTACATTCTGGGGTTTAGAAGGATGAGAGGGGATCTCATTGAAACATATAAGATTGTTAAGGGTTTGGACACGCTAGAGGCAGGAAACATGTTCCCGATGTTGGGGCAGTCCAGAACCAGGGGCCACTGTTTAAGAATAAGGAGTAAGCCATTTAGAACGGAGACGAGGAAACACTTTTTCTCACAGAGAGTGGTGAGTCTGTGGAATTTCATTTCGGAGTCACGTGAGTGACTTCGTGAAGAGCCCGCCGGCGCGCATGCTCGACATATCGTCGTAACGCGTTGCTGCGACGGCTGGCGGTGGAGCGCGCTCCTCGCCAGCCCTTCATAAGGGGCCACGGAGGTGAGTATTCCACCTTTAGTTGGTGGTCCTTGTTGTTCGTTATGTCTTGCAGCAAGGACATGGATGGGAGTTCGAAGGGCCGGAGGACGTCAGGACGAGTTCGCCGGTCAACAGTTCCGGGACCTTTACCATCGGCAGTACCTGCAGTGCAGGCCGAGACTCAGGCGGAGATGTGGGTAAGCCCTGTGTTTACAGGTCCAGATCCGCCAGCACACCACAGCTCGGAGGAGTTTGACGAGGAGGAGTGTGGTGTGCCGCCAGAGCAGGGGGACCCTGCCATGGCAGTCAGGTCGTCAGCGGGCTCGCTGGCGACCTCGAGCAGGGGGCGTGCGGCTGCACGGCCCGTTCCACTCAGCCCCCCGAGAAGGGGCAGGGCAGGAGCCCAGAAGCCTAACCCTGCCAGGGCTAAGGCATTGCCTGACACGGAGGAGCGGTCAGGTTCCAGGGCGAGACCCGGGGCGGCTGTGAGGTCCAGCCGGCACACCCCGACTCTCGACGCCGGGACGGGTCGGTTGAGTCGGGTCTCGTCACGGTCGCCGAGCCCCCCATGGATGGGTGGGCGAGACCATGCGTCGGCAAGGTCCACGATGTGGGCAGCCGGCAAGCCTGCGCGGGCTTCAGGTAGCCATGCTTCGGCTGGTGCCGACACCACGCTGCAAGTGCCCTTAGTGGCAGCGGCGTCAGCTCCCGCTAAACGGGGGCGGTTGAACACGCCCGCTCGGGAATCGCGCAGTTTCGCCTCGGCGGCTGTTAGCGACAACTACCGGCACCGGCAGGGCCTCGATGAGGTGCGGGCCGATGATAGGAGCCCGGTTTTCTTTTCAGAGCCGGAGGACTCCGACCACCTGAGTGTTCAGGGTGAAGGGCGTATTGACCGTATGGAGCGGCTGCTGGAGCTCCTGCTTCAAAGCCAACAACAGCAGGGCAGCCACAGGCACAGGGCGTCGTCACCAGCCTCTACCATCAGCCTGGAGCAGCAGGAGGAGGAGGTTTTGGTGGATCCCATACCATCTCCGTTGGAGGTACCAGCGGAGGATCTTCTGGATGTGGCGACCAAATTTGCGGCCCCACATTCGTCTGGACTTCCTTTAAACACGAAGCTGGCAGCCACTGTGGACTTTCTTAACAACCAGCAACTACAGGAAGAAGTCCTCATTCAGGCAATGAGCCGTCACAAGGCTCCATCCAATTGCAACTCCCTCAACGTGCCTGTGGTCAATACGCCGATATGGGGCAACATCAGTGCGGCTATCCGTCAACAGGAGGTAAAACTGCAGCGGTTCCTGAAGCTCCTCACGGCCGGTATTACCGCCTTTGTGCGGTCGGTGGACGGGGACGAATTGAATTTGGACCAGGAAGATGCCCTGGCCCTCCTGTGCGCGACCCAGCACGAAATTAACGGGTTTCGCAAAACCAGCATCCGCCCAGCGCTCAATCCAAAGTTTGCAGGATTGTGCAAACCACCGCCGCCGCCCCCGCCCCGTCAGCTCTTTGGGGAGGACATCTTGAAGAGAGTCAAGGAGCTTGACGAGCAAGCCAAAACGGTGGGGATCATGCGCCCTCAGAGTGCCCCCACACCGTCAGGCTCAAAGTCTCCATACATTCGATCACGAGGGTCTGCTAGTACCTCGACGAGGACCCACCCTCAAGCTCCACAACGACAGCAACATCAGACCCAGCACCAGGGGTCTTTTTTAGGACAGGGTCGGCAGAGACCCTGGTGGAAAACGAAGACGCCGCGCCCTCAAGCCAACCCAGCACCTCCATGTCCGCACACGCGTGTCCTCGCCAGGAAGCGACTGAAGGATGGTTTCCTCCTACCCTACCCGCTTCCCCCCACATAACATGCCAAAAAAAACAAAAAAAAACACACTCCAAACATAACAAAATAAAAAAAGACATCCAGACCGTGGGCGGAGGCAGCTAGCAACAGCGCCACTGGATGTCTGGAAAAGCGCAGATTTACATATTCTTGATTAATAGCTAGATAGGTTATGGGGAGAAAGCAGGAGAATAGGGTTGAGATTGAAAGATAGATCAGCCATGATTGAATGGCAGCTTAGACTTGATGGACCGAATGGCCTAAATCTGCTCCTAAAACCTATGAACTTATGAACTTGAACCATGGGCGCAGCACCGGTGGCGAGCGGTAGAGATGATGCCTCACGCATCACCAGAGACCCAGGTTCGATCCTGACTACGGGTGCTGTCTGTATAGAGTTTGCACATTCTCCCCATGACCTGCGTGGGTTTTTTCCGGGATCTCCAGTTTCCTCCCACCCTCCAAAGACGTGCAGATCGGTAGGATAATTGGCTTGGCAAAATTGTAAATCATCCCTTGTGTGTGTAGTATAGTGCGAGTGTGTGGGGATCGCTGGTGGGCGCGGATTCGGTGGGCCGGGGCCTGTTTCTGCGCTGTATCTCTAAACTAAACTAAACTAAACTAAAGTTTGTATTCGTCATGCTTACTGTCTTGTTAAAAATGATTAAAACATACAGTTTCACCTCTGGACTAAAGCGTGAAAATTCAAAACAGAGGAAATGAAAATGGATGAAATCCAGAGATTAGAGTTGTGATGAACATGAGGCTTAGGCTTTAGTCGCCTGCAAGCTTCACCACAAAGGGTGTCTGACACAGTTAAGAACTGTCATGGTTTTAAGATGTGGGAATTTACTTGATAGCTGGAGCCTGTGAGATCGATCTTATTTTTCATCATTGTGATAAAAATGTTACCAACTTGCACGTTTCTGACTTGTTATTTCTCAAATATATAAGACATTTGATGTCAGGACTGCCTTATGAAGAAAGACTGGATAGACTCGGTTTATACTCTCTAGAATTTAGAAGATTGAAAGGGGATCTTATAGAAACTTACAATATTCTTAAGGGGTTGGACAGGCTAGATGCAGGAAGATTGTTCCTGATGTTGGGGAAGTCCAGGACAAGGGGCCACAGCTGAACCATATAACCATATAACAATTACAGCACGGAAACAGGCCTTCTCGCCCCTTCCAGTCCGTGCCGACCATTCATTTTCCCCTAGTCCCATCTATTCCCGTGCAAAATTCTTAAGGGGTTGGACAGGCTAGATGCAGGAAGATTGTTCCCAATGTTGGGGAACTCCAGAACAAGGGGTCACAGTTTAAGGATAAGGGGGAAATCTTTTAGCACCGAGATGAGAAAAACATTTTTCACACAGAGAGTGGTGAGTCTCTGGAATTCGCTGCCACAGAAGGTAGTTGAGGCCTGTTCATTGGCTATATTTAAAAGGGAGTTAGATGTGGCCCTTGTGGCTAGAAGGATCAGGGGGTATGGAGAGAAGGCAGGTACAGGATACTGAGTTGGATGATCAGCCATGATCATATTGAATGGCGGTGCAGGCTTGAAGGGCCGAATGGCCTACTCCTGCATCTATGTTTCTATGTCACATCAATAAGAATGAATTTCAGCCATTTATGTGGTGACTACCGTCTGAAATGTGCGTGTTTGTCAGTGTCATTTCATGGATAGGGTTCACATCCTTCTGCCGTAAAGATGTTCTTCTGCAGTTGTATAGGGCTCTGGTAAGACCACATCTGGAGTATTGTGTACAGTTTTGGTCTCCTAATTTGAGGAAACTAGATGCGGGAAAAATGTTCCCAATATTGGGTGACTCCAAAACCAGGGGCCACAGTCTTAGAATAAAGGGGATGGCATTAAAGACTGAGGTGAGAAAAACGCTTTCACCCAGAGAGTTGTGAATTTGTGGAATTCCCTGCCACAGAGGGCAGTGGAGGAATTTAAGAGAGAGTTAGATAGAGCTCTAGGGGCTAGTGGAATGAAGGGATATGGGGAGAAGCAGGCACGGGTTATTGATTGGGGACGATCAGCCATGATCACAATAAATGGCAGTGCTGGCTCGAAGGGCCGAATGGCCTCCTCCTGCAACTGTTTTCTATGTTTTTGTACTGTGAGCTAAGTTTTGAGTTAATTCTTAGGGTGGAGGTGTTGCTGACAAAACTAGCGTTCATTTCTTCTGTGCCTTCTGTTGAATGGCTACAGTGCATGTGGCAAGGCATTCACTTAGTAATAGACACAAAATGCGGGAGTAACTCAGCGGGACAGGCAGCATCTCTGGAGCGAAGGAATGGGTGACGTTTCGGGTCGAGACCCTTCTTCGAACCGAAGCTTGGTAGTAATTTCTAAGTAATGTTCGGTTGTGACCCAGTGGCCATGGTATAACATTGATGATTAGACAAGTCGGTGTGTAATCGCGTCTAGTATTTTCGTTGGCTAGATAGCACACAAACAAAAGCTCTTCACTGTATCTCGGTACTTGTGAGAATAATAAAGTAAACTAAACAAAATAATTATTAACCTGTGTGCAAGTTTAGCTACAATGCATCCTGTTGTTGGCAATTTGGAATAGCCTGCAGTTATTATGGAGTGGAAATTTCAGAAATAATTTATTTTCAGTCTGGATAATAGTGTCTTTCTTATCCTCTGGAAGTGTCAAAGTGCGTAAAAGCCGAGTGGTTAGTGCTTTCATTCATTCATCATTCATGATCGTTGAAAACGTTAGCGATGCAGTGGTGCTGCTTTCCAACGGGAACGGTGCCGGACGCACCACACATCTCTGTCCTCCAGTTCCTGCGGACCTCCGCCGCTGGAAGTATAGGATTTTGTTGGGTGTGTGCTTTATCATCGTTCCTTACAATGCTATGTACGACAGTGATCGCAACTTCTACTGAGGTGTGGATGGCCGTCGGTTCGCTAGGAACTCATCCGCCCTTTGACAGGTCTTGTTTTTGGTCCTGCTGGGGGTCCACAGCCCCCTCCTCACCTGGCAAACCAGGTGGGTGAGACAGTTTAGTCGCCGACTATCCGACCATGGTGCAGGTACCATGGGGTTACATGGTGCCCGTGGCGGAGGGAACTCCCCCAGACCTCACCTTAATGCTACATTGAAGAAATAATGCGAAGAAAGGCACTCTTGTCAGATAATAAAACTCACTGATGGCTTCAAACTACATGAACACATGGTTGGCATTCAGAGGGATCCAGCGAATGGATTTGAAAGGAAGGTAAATTTAGTTTTAGTTTAGTAAGTAAGTAAGTACGTTTATTGGCCAAGTATTCACATACAAGGAATTTGCCTTGGTGCTCCGCCCACAAGCAACAACATGATATACAGTGACAGTTACGAATCTCAGAAAACACTAAACATTAATAATAAAAAAATTAATGATAAAACACCATTGATCAAGCATGTGAACCAACAAAATACCGGATCAAAGGGAGGCTACAGATTTTTGGCTGTTGAGTAGAGCAACTACTCGTGGATAAAAGCTGTTTTTATGTCTGGCTGTTGCAGCTTTGACAGTCCAGAGTCGCCTTCCAGAGGGAGGTGATTCAAAGAGTTTGTGGCCAGGGTGAGAGGGGTCAGAGGTGATCTTGCCCGCTCGCTTCCTGGCCCTTGCAGTGTACAGTTCATCAATGGAGGGAAGGTTGCAGCCAATAACCTTCTCTGCTGATCGGACGATTTGCTGCAGCCTCCAGGTGTCGTGCTTGGTGGCTGAGCCAAACCAGACCATGATGGAGAAGGTGAGAACAGACTCTACGATGGCCGTGTAGAATTGGACCATCATAGCCTGTGGCAGATTGTGCTTCCTCAGCTGCCGTAGGAAGTACATCCTCTGTTGTGCCTTTTTGACTGTGGAATCAATGGTAGCCCCCCACTTAAGGTCCTTGGAGATGATGGTTCCCAGGAACTTAAAAGACTCCACAGATGTGACTGTGGTGTTGTTGATGGTGAGTGGGGTGAGGGGAGGGGGAGCTCTCCTAAAGTCTACAATTAATTCCACCGTCGGAAGAGCATTGAGCTCCAGGTTGTTGCTACGGCACCAGGACGCCAGCTGTGACACTTCCTGTCTGTAGGCAGATTCCTCCCCATCCTGGATCAGTCCAATCAGGGTTGTGTCGTCCGCAAACTTGAGAAGCTTGACAGAGGAGTCAGTGGAGGTGCAGTCGTTGGTGTAGAGAGAGTAGAGGAGAGAAGAGAGTATACAGCCTTGCGGTGCTCCTATGCTGAGTGTTTGCGGGTCCGAGATGTGCTTTCCCAGCCTCACATGCTGCTTCCTGTCTGTCAGGAAGCTGGTGATCCACCGACAGAGGGGTTCAGGCACAGTCAACTCGGAAAGTTTGGAGTGTAGTAGCTCTGGCACAGTGGTGCTGAAAGCAGAGCTAAAATCAACAAAGTTGATAAACATGTACAACAAGTTTAGAGATACACGGCGGAAACAAGCCCTTCGACCCACCACGTCCATCGAACAGAATCATCAAGCAGGGAACACTCCAAGCAAACAATTCTTTGACATTGAAATCCTTTGTTGTTCTTCTTATAATGTTAGTAAATTAGTTTTAAATGTCCTAAACATACTTAATAGACCAACGGAGATATCAATTAAATTCCATTGAATTGCCTGAACTGGCACAATAGAAATATTAACCAGAGATGCTTCGTTATTACAATTACAGCACGGAAACAGGCCTTCTCGGCCCTTCCAGTCCGTGCCGACCATTTATTTTCCCCTAGTCCCATCTACCTGCACTCAGACCATACCCCTCCATTCCCTTCCCGTCCATATACCTATCCACTTTACTTTTAAATGTTAAAATCGATCCTGCCTCCACCACTTCTGCTGGAAGCTCATTCCACACAGCCACCACTCTCTGAGTAAAGAAGTTCCCCCTCATGTTACCCCTAAACTTCTGTCCCTTAATTCTCATGTCATGCCCTCTTGGTTGAATCTTCCCGACCCTCAATGGGAAAAGCTTATCCACGTCAACTCTGTCTATCCCTTTCATCATTTTAAAGACCTCAGTCAAGTCCCCCCTTAACCTTCTGCGCTCCAAAGAATAAAGACCTAACTTGTTCAACCTTTCTCTGTAACTTAGTTGCTGGAACCCAGGCAACATTCTAGTAAATCTCCTCTGTACTCTCTCTATTTTGTTGACATCCGACATATAGTTATCTCAGTGACTATATGTATAACATTGAATGATATTGAGCAGTCCAAACTGAGTTGTTATAGTGACATTCTTCACTGGTAACTAGTTAGCCAGTTCCAATCTGGTACAGTTGTCCATGGTCCTTATCTAATAATCCACCCAGCATGTTAGATTTTAGACTTTCGAGTCTGAAGAAAGATCACCCATTCCTTCTCTCCATAAATGCTGCCTGCTCCACTGAGTTACTCCAGCATTTTGTGTCTATCTTCGATTTTAGAGATAGAGTGTTGAAAAAGGCACTTCGGCCCACCGAGTCCATTCCGGTCAGCGATCGCCCCGTACACCAGCACTATCCTACACACCAGGGACAATTTACAATTTTTACTGAAGCCAATTAACCTACAAACATGTACGCCTTTGGAGTGTGGGAGGAAACCTGGAGCACTCGGAGAAAACCCACGCGGTCACGGAGAATGTACAAATTTTGTGACCAGCGTGGGTTTTCTTCCCGAGATCTTCGGTTTCCTCCCGCTCTCCAAAAGACCTACATGTTTGCAGGTTAATTGGCTTGGTGTAAGTGCAAATTGTCCCATGTGTGTGTATGTGTGTGTGTGTGTGGGGGGGATAATGTCAGTGTGCGGGGGATCGCTGGTCGGCGCGGACCCGGTGGGCCGAAGGGCCTGTTTCCGCGCTGTATCTCGAAACTAAAACTAAACTAAGAGATGATGGTGATATAAACTAAATTAAACTTCCTTTCAAATCCATTCGCTGGATCCCTCTGAATGCCAACCACCTGCTCACGTAGCTTGAAGCCATCAGCGGGTTTTATAATCTGACAAGAAGTGTCTTCTTTCGCATTATTTATGAAGCATGCAAACAGCGGGTAACCCAGAACAGATCCCTGAAGAACTCCGATAATCATCGAGTCACATGCCGAGCCTCATCCATTTATCATCACCTGTTTTGCATTACTAAGCCGGGGAAGTAATTTGGCATTCACTGTCTGATTAAAATAATGCATTTATGTGTGGCATTTCTCCGCTAGTGTTGTGGTAAGTCTGCCCGATAAGCTTCAATTCATGAAATTATTCCACATGGAATCAAGGCAGAGGTAATTGGGTGTTGATATGTGTTCTGGTTTCTGTCAGTCTCCTGTCAGGCTGAAGTTCATGACTGGCTGCTGTCTCCTCTCTATAGTCTGGAGAATATGAAGTGTCGGTACAGAGAGCTTCTTAGCTTTATAACGTCACCCATTCCTTCTCTGCAGGGATGCCGTCTGTCCCGCTGAGTTACTCCAGCAATTTGTGTCTACCTTCGATTTAAACCAGCATCTGCAGTTCTTTCCGACACTATATAGTTTAGTTTAGAGATGCAGCGCGGTAACAAGCCCTTCGGCCCACCGGGTCCGCACCGTCAAGCGGCCCCCGCACAGTATTACTATCACACACACACACACACACACACACACACACACACACACACACACACACACACACACACACACACACACACACACACACACACACACACACACACACACACACACACACGAGGGACACTTTTGCAATTATACCAAGCCAATCAACCTACAAATCTGTACGTCTTTGGATTGTGGGAGAAAACCGGAGATCCTGGAGAAAACCCACGCTAGTCACAGGGAGAACGTACAAACTCCGTACAGACAGCACCCGTGTTCAGGATCACACCTGGGTCTCTGGCGCTGTAGGGCAACAAATCTACCGCTGTGCCACCGTTCAAAATCAAAATACTGCAGATGTACAGGGCCTTGGTGAGACCACACCTAGAGTATTGCGTACAGTTTTGGTCTCCAAATCTGCGGAAATACATTCTTGCCATAGAGGGAGTACAGAGAAGGTTCACCAGACTGATTCCTGGGATGGCAGGACTTTCATATGAAGAAAGACTGGATAGACTCGGCTTGTACTCGCTGGAATTTAGAAGATTGAGGGGGGATCTTAAAGAAACGTACAACATTCTTAAGGGGTTGGACAGGCTCGATGCAGGAAGATTGTTCCCGATGTTGGGGAAGTCCAGAACAAGGGGTCACAGTTTAAGGATAAGGGGGAAGTCTTTTAGGATCGAGATGAGAAAAACATTTTTCACACAGAGAGTGGTGAGTCTCTGGAATTTCATTTCGGAGTCACGTGAGTGACTTCGTGAAGAGCCCGCCGGCGCGCATGCTCGACATATCGTCGTAACGCGTTGCTGCGACGGCTGGCGGTGGAGCGCGCTCCTCGCCAGCCCTTCATAAGGGGCCACGGAGGTAAGTATTCTACCTTTAGTTGGTGGTCCTTGTTGTCTGATTATGTCTTGCAGCAAGGACATGGATGGGAGTTCGAAGGGCCGGAGGACGTCAGGACGAGTTCGCCGGTCAACAGTTCCGGGGCCTTTACCATCGGCAGTACCTGCAGCGCAGGCCGGGACTCAGGCGGAGATGTGGGTAAGCCCTGTGATTACAGGTCCAGATCCGCCAGCACACCACAGCTCGGAGGAGTTCGACGAGGAGGAGTGTGGTGTGCCGCCAGAGCAGGGGGACCCTGCCATGGCAGTCAGGTCGTCAGCGGGCTCGCTGGCGACTTCGAGCAGGACACGTGCCGTTGCACGGCCTGTTCCACTCAGCCCTCCGAGAAGGGGGAGGGCAGGAGCCCAGAAGCCTAACCCTGTTAGGGCTAAGGCATTGCCTATCGCGGAGGAGCGGTCAGGTTCTAGGGCGAGACCCGGGGCGGCTGTGAGGTCCAGCCGGCACACCCCGACTCTCGACGCCGGGACGGGTCGGTCGAGTCGGGTCTCGTCACGGTCGCCGAGCCCCCCATGGATGGGTGGGCGAGACCATGCGTCGGCAACGTCCACGATGTGGGCAGCCGGCAAGACTGCGCGGGCCCCAGGCAGCCATGCTTCGGCTGGTGCCGACACCTCGCCGCAAGTGCCCTTAGTGGCAGCGGCTTCAGCTCCCGCTAAACGGAGGCGGTTGAACACGCCCACGCAGGAATCGCGCAGTTTCGCCTCGGCGGCTGTTAGCGACAACTACCGGCACCGGCAGGGCCTCGACGAGGTGCGGGCCGATGACAGGAGCCCGGTTTTCTTTTCAGAGCCGGAGGACTCCGACCACCTGAGTGTTCAGGGTGAAGGGCGTATTGACCGTATGGAGCGGCTGCTGGAGCTCCTGCTTCAACGTCAACAACAGCAGGGCAGCAACAGGCACAGGGCGTCTTCACCAACATCTACTATCAGCCTGGAGCAGCAGGAGGAGGAGGTTCTGGTGGATCCCGTACCAACTCCGTTGGAGGTGCCAGCGGAGGAACTCTTGGATGTGGCGACCAAATTCGCGGCCCCACATACGGCTGGTCTTCCTCTAAATACAAAGATGGCAGCCACAGTGGACTTTCTTAATAATCAGGTGCTGCAGGAAGAAGTCCTCATCCAGGCTATGAGCCGTCACAAGGCTCCATCAAACTGCAACTCCCTCAACGTGCCTGTGGTCAATACGCCAATATGGGGCAACATCAGTGCGGCTATCCGTCAACAGGAGCTAAAATTGCAGCGGATCCTGAAACTCCTCACGGCCGGTATTACCGCCTTTGCGCGGTCGGTGGACGGGGACGAACTGAATTTGGACCAGGAAGATGCTCTGGCCTTAATGTGCGCGACCCAGCACGAAATCAACGGGTTTCGCAAAAACAGCATCCGCCCAGCACTCAACCCGAAGTTTGCAGGATTGTGCAAACCACCGCCGCCGCCGTCGCCCCGTCAGCTCTTTGGTGAGGACCTCTCGAAGAGAGTCAAAGAGCTTGACGAACAAGCCAAAACGGTGGGGATCATGCGCTCTCAGAGTGCCCCCACACCGTCAGGCTCAAAAGCTCCATACATTCGCTCACGAGGGTCGGCCAGTGCCTCGACGAGGACTCGCCCTCTAGCTCCACAACGACAACAGCACCAGAACCAGCACCAAGGGTCTTTTTTAGGACAGGGTCGGCAGAGACCTTTGTGGAAATCGAAGACGCCGCGCCCTCAAGCCAACCCAGCACCTCCACGGCCACCCACATGTGTCAAGGACCGCCGGTAACCACGGAGGTGAGGGGGTCTGGTTCTCTTTTTTCTCTCTGTTTAACTTCCCATGTTGGTGGTCGTTTACGGTTGTTTTTGGATGCATGGGGTAATTTTACTGGTGATGAGTATGTGTTGCGGAATATTCAGGGGCATAAAATTGAGTTTATTAATGGCGACATTCCTCCATCCCAGCACATGCCTGGTCGTACGTTCAAATTGTCTACTGCAGAACAGGCAGCAGGTTATAAGGAAATTTTAAGTCTGGAACAGAAGGGTGTGATTGAGAAAACGGTGCATGAGCCAATTGAATTTGTTTCGAACATATTTACTAGACCTAAGAAGGATGGAGGCTGTCGTGTCATTATTGATCTAACCCGTTTGAATACGTTTGTAACATATACTCATTTTAAAATGGATACGTTTGAAACAGCCAAATCATTGATTTCTCATGGCTGCTTTATGGCATGCATTGATTTGAGGGATGCATATTATTCAGTATCCATCCAGAAATATGATAGAAGGTTTTTGAAATTTATCTGGATGGGGCAACTTTGGCAGTATAAGGCTTTGCCTAATGGGCTCACTACAGCCCCTAGATTGTTCACTAAATTGGTGAAGCCAATCATGGCTTATTTGAGACAACGACATCATATAGTTATGGCCTATTTAGATGATGTCTTTATTGTGGGCCACACCCTGCAATTGGCTGAACAGGGTGTTGCAGCTGCTGTCAATATATTTCAACAATTAGGATTCATTGTCCATCCAGAGAAATCGAAGTTCTGCCCTGCCCAGGTAATTGATTACCTAGGGTTCACGGTGAACTCAATGAGCATGAGGATAACTATACCAATTAACAAAATTGAGGAAGTCACTAAGGTGTGCAGAGAGTTAATTGGCACCAATATACCATTGATTCGGCATACAGCCACAGTAATTGGCAAGCTAGTGGCTTTGTTTCCGGCAGCACGATATGGACCTTTGCATTATCGGAATTTGCAAAGAGCTAAAAATTACTGCGTTAAAACGGAACGCTGGTCATTACGATCGATCAATGCAGCTGCCGTCCGAAGCGATAACTGAGTTGCAATGGTGGGTGTGTCACATTAGCAACTCATTTAAGCCTGTTAGGGAGGCTAATCCGGTGGTATATTTACAGACTGATGCAAGCTCCAATGGCTGGGGAGCTACTGATAATTGCTCTAGTTGTGGGGGCTCTTGGGACACCCTTGAGGCATCGATGTTGTTGACTCAAGGGATTAACTATTTGGAGTTGCTGGCAGCATTCCACGGACTTCGTGCATATTGTTCCAAGGTTGTTGGAGCACACGTCCGTATCCAAATAGACAACACCACAGCTGTGGCATACTTAAACCATATGGGTGGTACCAGGTCAGTTTCGTGTGACAAATTGGCTAACTCAATTTGGCTCTGGTGTGTTCAAAGAGACATTTGGATTTCAGCTACCTATTTGCCAGGTGAGCTTAATACTGTGGCGGACACCAGGTCACGCAAATTTAATGACAACATTGAATGGATGTTGCATCCTGAGATTTTTTCTAAAGTCACAGCCAAATTTGGTAAACCGGACATTGACCTTTTTGCGTCACGGTTGAACCATCAGGTACCAGCCTACGTTTCATGGGAACCAGATCCTGGGGCAATAGCGCTAGATGCATTCTCGCTGGACTGGGGGAATTGGTTTTTCTATGCCTTCCCTCCGTTTTGCCTCATCAGTCGGGTATTGTGAAAGATTCAGGCAGATGCTGCCAAGGGCATCCTTATTATACCCGACTGGCCCACACAGCCTTGGTATCCGGTGGTCTTTGACATGCTCAACGAACCTTGGGTCCTTTTGAAGGGTTGCCCACAATTGGTTACTCACCCTGTCTCAGGGGAGCCACATCCCTGCCATGGCTATTTAAATTTGTTGGCTTGCAGGTTCTGAACAGACCGTTAGTCCAATACGGCCTCTCGGCTCGGACCATGGATACCATCGGGGCGTTGTGTCGAGAGTCCACAAGGCGAAGATACCGCTCGCATATTAAGAAGTGGGAAGCCTACTGCAGCCGCTCTCGCAACACGTACGATGGCGTGACAATAACCGACGTCCTGGAATTTCTCGCGGGGTTGCACCATGATGAACACTTAAGTTACAGTGCCATCAACAGCGCCAGAAGTGCGCTATCATTCTACCTCAAGATTGGGGTAGGATCCAACAGGCTAGTGTCCAGACTCATGCGGGGTATATTCAATATGAATCCGCCTACACCACGCTATAATATCACCTGGGATGTCAGGGACGTATTAACCCTGCTTAGGACGTGGTCTCCCATGGAAGGGCTCCAACTGGACCAACTCACCATGAAGCTGGTGATGTTACTAGCGCTGACTTCAGCTCAGAGGGTACAGACACTACACAAACTTCGTGTCGACAGAATGACATCTACCCCTACAGAAGTAGTCTTTTTCATTGACGAGCTACTAAAGCAGCATAGACCTGGGTGCACAGGGCTGCAGCTGAAGTTCCCGGCATACCCCGCAGATGCTAGGCTATGTTTAGCCTCACATATCCGCCACTATGTCAAGGCACGCATCAGAGGAATGGAGAGATACCTGCTTGTCACTCATAAGAGACCTCATCATCGAGTGACAGTCCAGACGATATCCAGGTGGCTTCGAGTCGTCTTGGGTAAGTCGGGTATCGACACTAATGTGTTCAAGTCTCATTCCACCAGGGCTGCATCGACGTCAGCGGCGAGGGTCATGGAGGTGCCCATGGACAAAATTCTCGCCACAGCAGGATGGGCGAATGAAGCTGTGTTCCAGCGTTTTTATAACAAGCCTGTTGCTGCTCCTCTACAGTTCGCAGAAGCCGTGCTGAATGCAGGTCAAGAACGTGGAGATGTCCCCGCATGAGGGGTTTTGATTTGTTATTAATAAATATGCTCTTGTTTTGCAGTATGAACTATTGAGCAAGTTTGTTCCTCCCATCCATCCCTGGTAGTGGTGTGTCAGCATGGACGTGGTCCAGGGCGTGTAATCACAGAAGCTTTGAAGTCTTCACGAAGTCACTCACGTGACTCCGAAATGAAATAGTAAGATTGAACGAGAACTTACCAGTTCGAAGGTTGATCTTTATTTTATGAGGAGTCGAAGTGAGGGATTTCGTGCCCTCCTCGCCCAACCCTCAATCACCTTCATCTGGTAATCTTAGTCAATTCAATCATACTATGCGAAGTCATTTCTATTGTTGGTTCTGTGATTCCACGCCGCTACTTTGAAGTATGTCGAGCATGCGCGCCGGCGGGCTCTTCACGAAATCCCTCACTTCGACTCCTCATAAAATAAAGATCAACCTTCGAACTGGTAAGTTCTCGTTCAATCTTACTATTCTCTGCCACAGAAGGTAGTTGAGGCCAATTCATTGGCTATATTTAAGAGGGAGTTAGATGTGGCCCTTGTGGCTAAAGGGATCAGGGGGTATGGAGAGAAGGCAGGTACAGGATACTGAGTTGGATGATCAGCCATGATCATATTGAATGATGGTGCTGTCTCGAAGGGCCAAATGGCCTACTCCTGCACCTATTTTCTATGTTTCTAAAAGCTAACAGAATACTTTCTTGATAGTTCACTCTAAAAGCTAAATATAAGGCGTTTGGCCTCACTCTGTCTGTGGAGGAGTCCCAGGACAGAGAGGTCATTATCGTAATGGGAAGGGAAATTAAAGTGTTTAGCAAATGGGAGATCAGGTATGTTTTGGTGGACAAAAATGCTGGAAAAACTCAGCGGGTGAGACACCATCTATGGAGCAAAGGAAATAAGCAACGTTTCGGGTCAAGACCCTTCTTTTGTCTCGACCCGAAACGTTGCCTATTTCTTTCACTCCATAGATACTGCCTCACCCGCTGAGTTTTTCCAGCATCTGCAGTTCCTTCTTAAACAAACATGTTTTGGTGGAGTGAGCGGAGGTGTTCAGCGAAACGATCGCTCAGCCTGGGCATGGTCTCGCCGATATATAGTAGCCCACACATGGAACAGAGGATGCGGTAGAAGTCTCGACCTGAAACATCGCCCATTCCTTCTCTCCAGAGATGCTGCCTGTCCCGTTGAATTATTCCAGCATTTTGTGTTTATCTTCAGTGTAAACCAGCACCTGCAGTTCCTTCCTACACATACAGCAGATGAGGTTGGAGGAGGTGCAAGAGAACCTCTGCCTCACCTGATAGGGTCCCTGTCAGGGTCCCTGGACGGAGTCGAGGGAGGAGGTCTAGCGACAAGTATTGCATCGCCTGCGGTTGCAGGGGAAAGTACCTGGGGAGGGGGCAGTTTGGGTGTGAAGGATAGGGATAACTCATCCCTTCCCACTTGCATCACCTTCTCCACAGCCAACAATGGAGCATTGTGGGCTCCTTGGCCATAGGTGCCGGCTCTGACTTGATCTCTAGCTTCCCTCTCCCCTGACTCTCAGTCTGATGAAGGGTCTGAACCTGAAGCATCACCTCTCCCATCTCACCGGAGATGATGCCTGCCCCTCCAGCATTTTGAGTCTATCTTCGGTGAAAACCAGCATCTGAATTTTCTTCCTCGGGTAAAAGGTTGGCTGGTGGGAACAAAGGCCGAACATTTACCTCTCTTGCTTTCTCCAACCACCCTCCCCCCCCCCCCCCACCTCCCCCCCACACACACGATCAGTCTGAAGAAGGGTCCCGACCTGAAACAGTGTCTGAAGACACTGCTCGACCCGCTGAGTTACTCCAGCACGTTGTGTCCTCAGGATATGTGTATCCTCCAGACTTAGGAACAGCTTCATCCCCAGAGCTAAAGCTGCTCTGAACCAGTCCTGCTGAGTGCCCCCCCCCATGAACTGTCTCCCTCGGATGGTCACATCGCACATTGACCCGGCACAGGCCTATTTGCACTTTATACTGCTTTAACTGTGTTTTTAATCTTGTTTCTCTGGGTGTCTAAATTCTTAGCTAATTAAGTTATTACATCGGATGGAAGTTGCATTTCAAATCTCGTTGCACCTCTATATAACCATATAACCATATAACCATATAACAATTACAGCAAGGAAACAGGCCTTCTCGGCCCTTCCAGTCCGTGCCGACCATTTATTTTCCCCTAGTCCCATCTACCTGTACTCAGACCATACCCCTCCATTCCCTTCCCATCCATATACCTATCCACTTTACTTTTAAATGTTAAAATCGATCCTGCCTCCACCAGTTCTGCTGGAAGATTATTCCACACAGCCACCACTCTCTGAGTAAAGAAGATCCCCCTCATGTTACCCCTAAATTTCTGTCCCTTAATTCTCATGTCATGCCCTCTTGTTTGAATCTTCCCTACCCTCAATGGGAAAAGCTTATCCACGTCATCTCTGTCTATCCCTTTCATCATTTTAAAGACCTCAATCAAGTCCCCCCTAAATCTTCTGTGCAATGACAATAAAGATATATTATTATTTATTATTATTATTATCAGTTCTGCTGGTGGTCAATGGTGTAGGTTGTGTACTGGAAGCGGTTGGGGAGAGGTGGGAGTGCCGTCTGCACAGCCCAATAACTTTGAGTGGAAGGTGACTTCTTCAGAGAGGGAAAGCTGATGATCAGATCTGAGACTGGTATGACTCAACTTTGAACGGTCGGTTGCTGAGGCCAGACTCCGGGACCTTGTTGCAGCTTCATCGCAAATTAAATGACCCAGTCTAATCTGCTGTGTATTTGCAGCATATCCTGCTTGTATTCCCAAAGTGATTTGTTGGTGTGAAGCGGTTTTTACCACATTCTGCAATTTAGATGCTAGGTAAGTACAATTTTTTTTTAGTTTAGAAACATAGAAAATAGGTGCAGGAGTAGGCCTTTCGGCCCTTCAAGTCAGCACCGCCATTCAATGTGATCATGGCTGATCATCCAACTCAGTATCCTGTACCTGCCTTCTCTCCATACCCCCTAATCCCTTTAGCCACAAGGGCCGCATCTAACTCCCTCTTAAATATAGCGAACGAACTGGCCTCAACTACCTTCTGTGGCAGAAAATTCCAGAGACTCACCCTCTGAGTTAGAGATTCAGCATGGAAACAGGCCCCTCGGCCCACCGAGTCCGCGCTGACCAGCAATTTTCATACATTAACACTATCCTACACAATTCACAGAAGCCAACTAACCTACAAGCCTGTACAGTATGTCTTTGGAGTGCGGGAGGAAACCAGAGCACCAGGGGAAAACCCACGGGGTCACGGGTAGAACGTACAAATGCCATACAGACAGCACCCCCAGTCTATCTGTGTTTTAGGCAAGGAACTGCAGATGCTAATTTACAAAAGAAAAGACACAAAGTGCAGGAGTAACACATCAGATCCGAAGAACATGGATAGGTGACATGTGCAGGAAGGAATTGCAGATGCTGGTTTACACCGAAAATAGACATGAACTGCTGGAGTAACTCAGCGGGACAGGCAGCATCTCTGGAGAGAAGAAATGGGTGATGTTTTGGGTGTTGCCTGTCCCGCTGAGTTATTTTATGGATAGGTGTCCTTTTGGACCTGGACTCTTGTTCACACTGGCGTAGACTAGCCTGAAGAAAGGTCCTGACCCAAAATGTCTCCTATCCATGTTGAAGGGTCCAGACCCGAAACGTCACCTATCCAACACCCGCTGAGTTACTCCAGCACTTTGTGTCTTTTCTGTGTGTTTTTGGCATAAACATAGAAACATAGAAACATAGAAAATAGGTGCAGGAGTAGGCCATTCGGCCCTTCGAGCCTGCACCGCCATTCAATGTGATCATGGCTGACATGTGATCATAACTCATCTTTCCTGACTCTAAGAGTTAATCTTGATGGCCAACATTTTTTTAACTGTGAACCCTCATATCTCCAACCTCATCTACTGTATCCGCTGTTCCAGGTGTCAACTTCTCTACATCGGCGAGACCAAGCGCAGGCTCGATGATCGTTTCACGGAACACCTCCGCTCAGTCCGTCTTAACCAACCTGATCTCCCGGTGGCTCAGCACTTCAACTCCCCCTCCCATTCCCAATCTGACCATTCTGCAGAGTGGAGGAACAGCACCTCATATTTTGTTTGAGTAGTTTACACCCCAGCAGTATGTACGTTGACCTCTCTAACTCTAGATAGCCCTTGCTTTCTCTCTCCATCCCCCTCCCAGTTCTCCCACTAGTCTTAAGGGCCTGTCCTTCCAGCATGCAACTCTATGCGATGAACGCGATCAAACTAGAAGCGGGGGCCACGCGGAGGTCGGGTGATCCCCTGTACAGGGCCGTTCCCACCAGCATGCGCCTGCATGTGGCAAGCGCGACCAAACCGGCAGCAGGGGCCGCGCGGAGGTCGGGTGAGTGCCGCCAACGCGGCGCAAAGTGAGGCGAACTTGGAGCGAAGTCTAAGGTAAGTTCACCAGGACAGAGAGGGGCACACAGAGAGGGGCACAGAGGCACACACACAGAGGGTCACGGAGCCACACACATAGAGGGTCGCGGAGGCACCTACAGATAGGTTCACGGAGGCACGACTTCGGGCGGTGTGTCATGCGTCGAGGTGACTGCGAGCCGACAAGCTGTTGCCAAGCGGAATTTTTGAACATAGTCAGTTTTTCGGAGCCCCGCGCGATGTCGGGACGAACTCCGCACAATTCCGCACGGCTCCGGCGATCGAAGTGGAACCGGCCCCGCGACGCCGGACGCGCTAATCGCATAGAGTTGCATGCTTGTGGGACAGGCCCTTTACTGTCTCCGACTAAATTCTATCTTTGTCCCGCCCCCTTCCCTGACATCAGTCCGAAGAAAGGTCTCGACCCGAAACGCCGCCCCTTCCTTCTCTCCAGAGATGCTGCCTCGCCCGCTGAGTTGCTCCAGCGTTCTGCGTCTTCCCTCATATCATTGTTCTTGTTATCGAGTCCACGCACAAGATTAGAAGTTGTTCAGCCAGAGCAGAACACACTTCTCGGCATCTGCATATAACGGAGTCTGTTTTGTGCTTCTTGTGCGCAATGGTGCAAAGATTGGTGGAAACAGGGCCGCAACGTGAACGCTCTTTCCTTGACCCCATATCATTGATAGGAGAGCGCTAACTGAATGAATATCCCAATGAAACCTTCTGATAGTGTTAGAGAAAGAACTGCAGATGCTGGAGAATTGAGGGTACACAAAAGGCTGGAGAAACTCAGCGGGTGCAGCAGCATCTAAGGCGAAGGAGATAGGCGACGTTTCGTGTCGAGACCCTTCTGATAGTGACTGCCTTGCCTGAATTGAGCCAGCCCTGTATTATATCTACCCTCACCCTATACTGTTTTTCAAGCTAACCAGAGACTGCACATATTCTGAATTACTCACTTGGGTGATTCTTAACTGTCTGTTAAACCAGTTGATTTCTATTTGCAGACGTTTTGGGAAATATAAAATATGGGATTAATGTTCCTACCATTTTTCTCCTGCATTCTAGTGGCAGTGACCTGAATTTAACTTTCATTCCCAGATACTCTTGGAAGGTTAGGAACCCCACAAGTCATGAAGTTGTTTGTTCTTTTTTATTGCAGGTATCTGGAGATCTACAGCAAGCAAAAGGGCTTGTCAGCCCACCGTTCACACTAGTTCTGTTATCTCACCTGCTATTTCCACGAGCAACATACAAGGGGCAGTTTACAGAGGCTAATTAACCTGGAAACCCACATTGAGTCTGAGCCCTGAAACTTGAGTCTGAAGAAAGGGTCCCGACCCAAAACGTCACACATCCTTTTTCTCCAGAGATGCCGTCAGACCCACTGTGTCACTCGGGCGTTTTGTGTCTTTCTTAGCGTACAAATCCGCCCCCTCTTTGGGAAACCGGAGGGCTTGGAGGAAATCCATGAGGTCACTGGGAGAATGTGCAAACTCCACACAGGCAGCACCCGCAGTCAGGATCGAACCCGGATCTCTGGCGCTGTAAGGCAGCAGCTCTACCAGCTGCACCA
Source organism: Raja brachyura (assembly GCA_963514005.1). Next base: position 142,038,213 of record OY740782.1, on the reverse strand, counting down.
GCCTGCTGCCCGACCATCATCTTATTGTTATGTTATCTGCCTTCAACTAAATCCCATCAACTATGCCTGCATTCCAGCTCTTTTGAGTTATTGTGTTGCACAGACAGGGGACACTGAGTGGGTGGATCACAGTGTGCCATGGATGTGGTCCTCGTTCAGCTATGGTCCATGAGGGGCAGGCACATATGGACATTTTACTCACTGGCAGGCAGCCAGACGCACATTGATCTGCTGAACTATATGTGAACTTGAATCCAGCAGTCTGATTTGCTTCCTGGATCCTGCAGCTTGATCTTGACGTGATAAGCTTGAAGGAAGACAACAATTCTCAAGCCAGAGATTAATTGGCTTGGACTGCGGCACTGAAGCCATCTTAAATTAGTGTTAATAGGCACGAGGCTCCTGGGCGGGAGCGGAGGCCAGCACAGCGGCACAGCGGCACAGTGGTAGAGTTGCTGCCTTACTGCGCCAGAGGCCCAGGTTCGATCCTGACCACGGGTGCTTGTCTGGACGGAGTCTGTACGTTCTCCCCCGTGACCTGCGTGGGTTTTCTCCGGGACCTCCGGTTTCCTCCCACACTCCGAAGACGTACAGATTTGTAGGTTAATTGGCTTCGGTAAAATTGTAATTTGTACCTAGCGTGTGTCGGATAGTGCTCGTTAATGGGGCGATCGCTGGTCGGCACGGTCCCGGTGGGTCGCAGGGACCTTCCCCACTGCATCTCTAAACTAAGAAAACTAAATGAAGCTAAGCACTATATCCTGGCCAGTAGGAATTTCTCAGCATAGAAACGCACTGTCAGTAAAGGGCCTGTCCTACCAGCATCCGACTCCATGCGGTGAGCGCGATCAAACTAGAAGCGGGGGCCGCGCGGAGGTCGGGTGATCCCTGTACAGGGCCGTTCCAACCAGCATGCGCCTGCATGCAAAGAGCGTGACCAAACCGGCAGCGAGGGCCGCACGGAGGTCGGGTGAGTGGCGCAACGCGGCGCAAAGTGAGGCGAACTTGGAGTGAAGTCTTAAAGGTAAGTTCGCCAGGACAGAGAGGGGCACACAGAGAGGGCCACAGAGGCACCTACAGATAGGGTCACGGAGGCACCTACAGAGAGGGTCACGGAGGCACGACGTCGGGGCGGTGTGTAATGCGTCGAGGCGACTGCGAGCCGACAAGCCGTTGCCGCGCAGAATTTTTGAACATGGTCAGTTTTTCGGAGCCCCGCGCGATGTCGGGACGAACTCTGCACAATTCCGCACGGCTCCGGCGATCGAAGTTAGATCGCGCTCATCGCATAGTTGCATGCTGGTGGGACAGGCGCTTAAGGGTTAAATAAGTAGCAGCTAAGCTAACGAAGGAAGAACAGCAAGTCAGGAAATACTCCCCCATTGTTTTACATTTCATCCCCATTTCAGGGTGTTAGTTAGCTTGCTAATTTTGGTCGGACATTCCAATGATCTCATGAATCAAGAGTCAAGAGTGTTTTATTGTCAAATGTCTGTCCCAGATAGCACAATGAAATTCTCACTTGCAGCAGCGCAACAAAATATGTAAACTGTGAACAATATAATAAACGAGGGAGAAAAAAGTTCAGTGTATATTTATATATATATATAAATATATATATACATACACTAAAATATACATATATATCTATATATATAAGGTAGACACAAAATGCTGGAGTTACTCAGCGGGTCAAGCAGCACCTCTGGAGAGAAGGAATGAGCGACTTTTCGGCCGAGACCCTTCTTCCTCCCTCTTTCTCTCTCTCTCTCCCTCCTGCCCTCTCTCACACTCCGTCTCACTCTCCTCGCCTCCCTCCCTCCCTCGATCTACACAGTGGCGCAGCTGCGCAGTTGCTCCAGAGACCCCGGTTCGATCCTGACCACAGGTGCTGTCTGTACGGAGTTTGCTCGTCCTCCCCGTGTTCTGCGTGGCTTTTCTCCGAGATCTTCGGTTTCATCCTGCACTCCAAAGAAGCGCGTGTTTGTAGGTTAATTGGCTTCGGTAAAGATTGTGAATTGTCCCTAGTGTGTGTAGGATCTTGTCAGTGTGCGGGGATCGCTGGTCGGCGCGGATCCGGTGGGCCGAAAGGCCTGTTTCTGTGCTGTATCTCTAAGCTAAGCTAAACAAAGAGATAATAGTGAGGTGGTTTAAGGATGTAATTCCAGAGTTGGGGGCTGAGACAGATGAAGGGGGCGATTGTCAAAAGTAGGATGGGAGAACTGTACAAGGGGTCAGTATTGATGGGAGATCCCACGCTAAGAACATTGAAGGGCTGGAGGTTGGTATAGTGGTCTAGAATGATGGGGAACGTTGAACACAAATCACCTTGTATAACATTTGATCTTGTAGAGGTGTACAAAATCATGAGAGGAATAGATCGGGTAGACGCACAGAGTCTCTTGTTTAGAGTAGGGGGGTCAACAACCAGAGGACAATAGACAAGAGACAATAGACAATAGGAGTAGGCCATTCGGCCCCTCGTGCCAGCACCATCATTCACTGTGATCATGGCTTCTTCTGTTGTTCTGTTGGGGAGGTCCAGGACAAGGGGTCACAGCTTAAGGATAAGGGGGAAATCCTTTAGGACCGAGATGAGAAGGCCAAGATAGACTGGCAGGTGTTTCTTAAAGGGTTGACAGTGGATGTGCAATGGAAGGTATTTAAAGACTGCATGGATGAAGTACAAAAGTTGTTTATACCAGTTTGGCAAAAGAATAAATCGGGGAAGGTGGTGCATCCATGGATAACAAGGGAAATCAGGGATAGTATAAAAACAAAAGATGAGGCATACAAATTTGCCAGAAAAAGCAGCCTACCGGAGGACTGGGAGAAATTCAGAATCCAGCAGAGGAGGACAAAGGGCTTAATTAGGAAAGGGAAAATAGATTATGAAAGGAAACTGGCAGGGAACATAAAAACTGACTGCAAAAGTTTTTATAGATATGTAAAGAGAAAGAGACTAGTTAAAACAAATGTTGGTCCCTTGCAGTCAGAAACAGGTGAATTGATCATGGGGAACAAGGACATGGCAGACCAATTGAATAACTACTTTGGTTCTGTCTTCACTAAGGAAGACATAAATAATCTGCCGGAAATAGCAGTGGAACGGGGGTCAAATAAGATGGAGGAACTGAGTGAAATCCAGGTTAGCCGGGAGGTGGTGTTGGGTAAATTGAACGGATTGAAGGCCGATAAATCCCCAGGGCCAGATAGTCTGCATCCCAGAGTACTCAAGGAGGTAGCCACAGAAATAGTGGATGCATTAGTGATAATTTTTCAAAATTCCTTAGATTCTGGAGTAGTTCCTGAGGATTGGAGGGTAGCTAATGTAACCCCACTTTTTAAAAAAGGAGGGAGAGAGAAAGCGGGGAATTACAGACCAGTTAGTCTAACATCGGTAGTGGGGAAACTGCTAGAGTCAGTTATTAAAGATGGGATAGCAGCGCATTTGGAAAGTGGTGAAATCATTGGACAAAGTCAGCATGGATTTACGAAAGGTAAATCATGTCTGACAAATCTGATAGAATTTTTCGAGGATGTAACTAGTAGAGTGGATAAGGGAGAACCAGTGGATGTGTTATATCTAGACTTTCAGAAGGCTTTCGACAAGGTCCCGCATAAGAGATTAGCATACAAACTTAAAGCACACGGTATTGGGGGTTCAGTATTGATGTGGATAGAGAACTGGCTAGCAGACAGGAGGCAAAGGGTAGGAGTAAACGGGTCCTTTTCAGAATGGCAGGCAGTGACTAGTGGGGTGCCGCAAGGCTCAGTGCTGGGACCCCAGCTATTTACAATATATATTAATGATTAGGACGAGGGAATTCAATGCAACATCTCCAAATTTGCAGATGATACCAAGCTGGGGGGTATAGTTAGGTGTGAGGAGGATGCTTGGAGGCTTCAGGGTGATTTGGATAGGCTGAGTGAATGGGCAGATGCATGGCAGATGCAGTACAATGTGGATAAATGTGAGGTTATCCACTTTGGTGGCAAAAACATGAGGGTAGACTATTATCTGAATGGTGGCAGATTAGGTAAGGGGGAGATGCAACGAGACCTGGGTGTCATGGTACACCAGTCATTGAAAGTAGGCATGCAGGTGCAGCAGGCAGTGAAGAAAGCAAATGGTATGTTAGCATTCATAGCGAAAGGATTTGAGTATAGGAGCAGGGAGGTTCTACTGCAGTTGTACAGGGTTTTGGTGAGGCCACACCTGGAGTACTGCGTACAGTTTTGGTCTCCAAATCTGAGGAAAGACATCCTTGCCATAGAGGGGGTACAGAGAAGATTCACCAGACTGATTCCTGGGATGTCAGGACTTTCATATGAGGAAAGATTGGATAGACTCGGTTTGTACTCGATGGAATTTAGAAGATTGAGGGGGGATCTTATAGAAACCTACAAAATTCTTAAGGGGTTGGACAAGCTAGATGCTGGAAGATTGTTCCCGATGTTGGGGGAGTCCAGAACAAGGGGTCACAGTCTAAGGATAAGGGGGAATTCCTTTAGGACCGAAATGAGGAAAACATTCTTTACACAGAGAGTGGTGAGTCTCTGGAATTCTCTGCCACAGAAGGTAGTTGAGGCCAGTTCATTGGCTATATTTAAGAGGGCGTTAGATGTGGCACTTGTGGCTAAAGGGATCAGGGGGTATGGAGAGAAGGCAGGTACGGGATACTGAGTTGGATGATCAGCCATGATCACATTGAATGGCGGTGCAGGCTCGAAGGGCCGAATGGCCTACTCCTGCACCTATTTTCTATGTTTCTATGTTTCTATGACTTTTTTCACACAGAGAGTGGTGGGTCTCTGGAACTCTCTGCCACAGAGGGTAGTTGAGGCCAGTTCATTGGCTATATTTAAGAGGGAGTTAGATGTGGCCCTTGTGGCTAAGGGGATCAGAGGGTATGGAGAGAAGGCAGGTACGGGATACTGAGTTGGATGATCAGCCATGATCATATTGAATGGCGGTGCAGCCTCGAAGGTCCAAATGGCCTACTCCTGCACCTAATTTCTATGTTTCTATGTCTTTTAGACCTGCAGCTCCGTTGAGGCGAGCCAGGCCAACGTGTCATCGTCCAGTTCAATCAGACCTCGTTCACCATTCGGTTGCCGGTGTTTGGGGCAACTGGTGATTTTGTGCTCCACTGTCTGTATTGGGTCCCCACACTCGCAGGGGACGCTATGTTAATTCCCCAGCTCTTCATCGCTACTCCATAGCGTCTGATGCCTGTCCTCAAGCGGTTGAGGGTTGTCCACTGCTTTCGGGGCAGGTCGTGGCCAGGGACGTCCATGGGGTCATTGATGTAATGGTGTAGCCTAGATGGTTCTGCTGACTTCCACTGGTCTCTCTCCATCTCGTCTTGACCCAGGCGGCCTTAGAAGCGTCAGCGGTGTTGCGCAGAGGAGCTCACGGGTTTGCGTGGCAAAGGGGCGCCGTGACTTTAGGCGGACAAGTCTCCGTGACGATCTGATGGAGGAGGTGGGATTCACTGGTCTGCGCCTTTCGAGAGAGGGCCAGCGTGGCTGCTTCTCGTCTGATGTTGGCTGGGGCGATGCCAGCGAGGACGGGCAGTTGGTTTACTGGGGTGGCTCGTAGGCATCCGGAGACAGTTCACAGGGCGCTGTTGAGGGCGCATCCAGCTTCTTGGCGTGAGACCGGGGCGCAGTACTCGTCGGCTGAGAACACCAGGGCCACTGTGGACATGCGCAGTGTCTTCGTCAGTGTCACAATCAGTACCCCGTTCCTGCCTTCTCCCCTTATCCCTTGACTCCACTATTTTTAAGAGCCCTGTCTAGCTCTCTCTTGAATATCCAGAGAACGGGCCTCCACCGCCCACAGACTCACAACTCTCTGTGTGAACATTGGTTTAAGGTGAGTGGGGAAAAATTTAATAGAGCCTGAGGGGTAACGCCTTTACACAAAGGGTGCTGGGATGTGTGGAATGAGCTGCTGGAGGAGGTGGTTGAGGCAGGTACAATCGCAATGTTTAAGAAACATTTATGCAGGTACATGGATAGGATAGGTTCAGAGAGCCGAAGGGCCCGTTTCTGTGCTGTAATTGTTATATGGTTATACTGTGTGGAATGATCTTCCTGCAGAAGTGGTGGAGGCAGGATCGATTTTACCATTTAAAAGTAAAGTGGATAGGTATATGGACGGGAAGGGAATGGAGGGGTATGGTCTGAGTGCAGGTAGATGGGACTAGGGGAAAATAAATGGTCGGCATGGATTGGAAGGGCCGAGAAGGCCTGTTTCTGTGCTGTAATTGTTATATGGTTATATGGTTATATGGTTATATGTTTCGATGCAATATAACTCTCAGATGTGTGATAACTAAAATTGTTGAGCCAAATTATGTATCTTTCCATGTTCAAAAGCACAATACACCCCATGTAGTAAAAATCTGAAAAGATAACAAATGCTGTATATTCTTAGCTGGTCAAATGAAGAAAAAACTGTTAAAGTTTCAGCTCAGTGGCACCTTATCAGAAACTGAACATTAAATAACTGTTTCATGAGAACCCTTTAAGATAGGCTTACGAATGGCAGTCCCTGGGGGTTAGGCCACTCCTTGGGTCACCCCCCTTGGCTCTTGAGGGACAGGGACGATTGGCCGCCCACGGGGTTTTCCGGGTCCTTGCTCGCGGGCGTTCTGTGTGTTTGCCGTGATTCATTAAACAACTTCTGAACCTGCCTGGCATCTGGCCTTTTCCTGACCTCATCCAGGCCACTACACTCTCCCTAATAATTTAACATAACTAAGCCAAGCAAGGTTTCAAAGTATAACTGCTTGAGACGGTGAGTGCTGGTATTATTAATTTTAGAACTGTTCAGTTCATAAGTTCATAAGTCATAGCAGCAGAATTAGGCCATTCGGTCCATCGAGTGTACTCCACCATTCAGTCATAGAAACATAGAAACATTGAAAATAGGTGCAAGAGGAGGTCATTTGGCCCTCCGAGCCTGCACCGACATTCACTGTGATCACGGCTGTTCATCACTATCAGTAATCTGTGCCTGCCTTCTCTCCATATCTCTTGATTCCGCTAGCCCCTACAGCTCTATCTAACTCTCTTTTAAATTAATCCAGTGAATCGGCCTCCATTGCCTTCCGTGGCTGAGAATTCCACAAAAATAGACAACTCTCTGGGTGAAAAGGTTTTTCTCATCTCAGTTTTAAATGGCCTGCCCATTATTCTTAGACTGTGGCCCCTGGTTCTGGGCTCGCCCAACATTGGGAACATGGCTGATCTATCTTTCTCCCTCAACCCCATTCTCCTGCCTTCTCCCATAACCTCTGTCAGTTTATCCCTAAACCGTCAGTTTCATTATATTAAAACAAGTTCTTTATAAGTTACTGACTGTAGGCCTACTTTCATTTAGTGTGGCACAAATTGATAGAGTGGAGCCTCCTTCAGATCAGCAGCAGGCGTGAGATGGAATTATCAGTCGAAAATAAGGCAGCAATATGCTGCAGTCACGGAGAACTGCAGGTGCTGGTTTATTAAAAAAAGACACAAAGTGCTGAAGTAACTCACCGAGTCCGGCAGCATCTCTGGAGAACATGGATCAGCGCCGTTTCAGATCAGGATTGGTCCGAAGAAGTCAAGAGTCCCAAAACGAAACATCACCTATCAATGTTCCCCAGAGATGCTGCCTGATCTGCCGAGTTACTCCAGCACTTTGTGTCTGTTTTACTAACACGCTGCAGTGGGATTGTATGATATCCAATGCTATATATATCCTTCAGCATCTGGGATTTGTACTGTCATTCTGTTAGTTTAATTATATAAAATTAAAGCCCATGTCCCAATAAAGATGTTTGCCAACGTTCATAAGCCATAAGGTCATAAAGGGGCTGTCCCACTTGGGCGACCTAATTGGCGAGTTTAAAAGAGTTTGAAAAAATGACACGTTCAAAGTCAAGTCAAAGTCAAACAAACTTTATTGTCATTTAGAAATACATCGATATATGCAATTCCAAACGAAATTCCGTTGCATTTGGCTCCCCGTGCAACATGATAATAAACAGAAGGATAAAATGGGAAAAAAGGGATAAAAGGATAAATAGACAATGGTGGCAGCCCATTACATGGCATTCAGGAGTCTGATGGCTCGTGGGAAGAAGCTGTTGCAGAACCTTGATGTTCTGCTCCTTATGCTGCGATATATTTTGCCCGAGGGCAGCAGAGTGAACAGTCCGTGATGGAGATGTGTGGGGTCCTTTATAATACTGCGGCCTTAGACACGCAACGTTTGGTCGCAATATTCCCCATTGAGGGGAGAGAAGTCCTGATGATTATTTCAGCTGTCCTCACCACTCTCTGCACGGACTTCCAGTCCCCAAACCAGACAGAGATACAGCTGGTCAAAATAGTCTCTATGGTGCCCCTGTAGAAAGTGGTGAGGATGGGATGGAGGAGGTGAGCTCTTCTCATCCGGCGCAGAAAGTGCAACTGCTGCTGCGCTCTCTTAACTGTTGATGTGATGTTATTTGACCAGGTCAGACTGTTAGTGATCTGCACCCCCAGGAACTTAGTGGGTTGAAGACCTCCTACGACCTCCTTCCACTATTTTGAAGACCAGCTTCAAATAGCTACGACTAACATATTGAAAAAAACGTCGCAACCTAGCTGAGGCCTTGAGTATGCGGAGACCACTCTCGAGCATGAAGGAGAGTTACGAAGACCTCCTACGACCTCGTGTCGACCGTGCTGCGAGTTTGAGTCGAGGGCAAACTCACCAGAGCTCGAGGATTAGGTCGCCCAAGTGGGACAGGCCCTTTAGTAATACGAGCAGAATTAGGCCATTCAGCCTCTCAAGTCTACACTGCCATTCAATCATGGCTGATCTATCTCTCCCCTCCTAACCCCATTCTCCTGCCTTCTCCCGTTAACCCCTGACACTCATACTAGTCAAGAATCTATCTATCTATTGCTTTAAAAATATCCATTGACTTGGCCTCCACAGCCTTCTGTGGAAAAGAATTCCACAGATTCTCCCATCCTCTGACTAAAGAATTCCTTCTCATCTCCTTCCTAAAGGAACGTCCTTTAATTCTGAGGCTATGACCTCTAGTCTTGGACTCTCCCACTAGTGGAAACATCCTCTCCACATCCACTCTATCCAAGCCTTTCACTATTCCGTGAAAATTGTGAAAATATTAATCCTGGTATCGCATGGGTTAACTGCGACAAACGGCATTCTTCCATTGCAAAGATAGCTAGATACTGTAAGTAGAGAAAGGAGAAAGGAATTGCAGGTTATTTTAATTGGGTTGACAGAAGTCGAGTGGGAGAAGCATTACTGGTGGCATTCGAATGTCATTTCACTCTTCGAATGCTCCCCGCATCTATGCCAGCAGAATGATCAAACATCTAACCGATCATTTTAAAATCAGTGTAGGAAGGAACTGCAGGTGCTGGTTTAAATCGAAGCTAGACACAAAATGCTGGAGGAACTCAGCGGGACAGGCAGCAACTCTGGAGAGAAGGAATGGGTGACGTTTCGGATCGAGACCCAAAACATCACCAGTTTCTTCTCTCCAGAGATGCTGCCTGTCCCGCTGATTTACTCCAGCATTTTTGCGTCTATTTTTAAATCTGTGCCAAGTTTGCTGAGGTGGTTGTTTACGGAAACAAAATTTTCATCAGCATTTGTAATTTTCTCCCTGTGTTTTTTCCCTTTCCTCCCTCTACACAATTGGCGAGATAGATTCATGGGGACAGCTTTATTACATCCATTGTTTGATTGTAAATTGTCCCTTGTGTGACTTGGAGACGCAGTATTTCCCAGTGAGAACTCTCTCTGTTTTTCTTCTTGGAGAAAGAAAGGGGAGAAGCATATTCGTTCTCTCCTCTGGTTGCTCCAGACTTTGGTAGGTGATGGCCCACCAATGCAGATCTGTCCTGGTTGTCGCAGGCACGGTGGCGCAGCGGTAGAGTTGCTGCCTTACAGCGCCAGAGACCTGGGTTCGATCCTGACTACGGGTGCTGTCTGTACAGATTTTGTACGTTCTCCCCGTGACCGTGTGGGTTTTCTTCAGGTACTCCAGCGTCCTCTCACACTCCAAAGAAGCACAGCTTTGTAGGTTAATTGGCTTCTGTAAGTTGTAAATTTGTGCAGGACATTGTGCAGGACATTGTTCTACCAGCATCCGACTCCATGCGATGAGCGCGATCAAACTAGAAGAGGGGGCCGCGCGGAGGTCGGGTGATCCCCTGTACAGGGCCGTTCCCACCAGCATGTGCCTGCATGCGGCAAGCGCGACTAAACCGGCAGCAGGGGCCGCGCGGAGGTCGGGTGAGTGGCGTAACGCAGCGCAAAGTGAGGCGAACATGGAGCGAAGTCTTAAAGATAAGTTTGCCAGGATAGAGAGGGGCACACAGAGAGGGGCACAGAGGCACACACACAGAGGGCCATGGAGCCACACACATAGAGGGTCACGGAGGCACCTACAGATAGGTTCACGGAGGCACGATTTCGGGGCGGTGTGTAATGCGTCGAGGCGACTGCGAGCCGACAAGCCGTTGCTAAATTCGTGGAATTTTTGAACATAGTCAGTTTTTCAGAGCCCCGCGCGATGTCGGGACGAACTCCGCACAATTCCGCACGGCTCCGGCGATCGAAGTGGGACCGGCCCCGCGACGCCGGACGGCTCGAGCGACCACGTTAGGTCGCGCTGATCGCTTAGAGTTGCATGCTGGTGGGACAGGCCCTTTATTAGTGTGGGGGTGATTACCGGTCGGCGTGGACTCGGTGAGCCGAAGAACAATCTTGACCAATAATGTTACCTGTTCCTTCTATCCAGAGAGGCTGCCTGTCCCGCTGAGTTACTCCAGCATTTTGTGCCTTTCTTGGGCCTGTTTCAGAGTTGTATCAGATAGTCTAGTCTAAAGCCTAACGCCCTGGGTCAGCAGTGATCCTCTGATGGGGACATCCTTCAGTGACCATAGATGGAAGCCTTCTTCCCTGTGGGCTCTGGTCCAAAATTGGCGGACTGAAGACCTGTGCCGTGTGCTGTGATGAGACCTCAAACTGAAAGTGAATGCAACAGTCCACTGCTTCATCTGCCTCAGGAGACTCAGTGGCACTGCCCTGCCTTGGAGGGCCTTGGAGGACCCTCCTAGAGGCCAAGTCAGTGGATACTTTTAAGGGAGAGATAGGTAGGTTTTTGATTAGTACGGGTGTCAGAGGTTATGGGGAGAAGGCAGGAGAATGGGGTTAGGAGGGAGAGATAGATCAGCCATGATTGAATGGCGGAGTAGACTTGATGGGCCGAATGGACTAATTCTACCCTTATCACTTATGACCTTATAACCCTGGAGGTATCTCTCTGAAACCTACCAAATAATGAAAAGCCAAGGCAGTGTGGACATGGACAGGATGTTTACAGCAAGGGAAGAGTCCAGAAACAGAGGCCACAGCCTCAGAATAAAAAGATGTACCTTCAGAGTGGAGATGAGGTGGAATTTCTTTAGCCGGTGGGTGGTGAATCTCTGGAATTCATTGCCACAGATGGCTGTAGAGGCCAAGCCGTTGGGTATTTTTAAGGCGGACATTGACAGATACTTGATTTGTAAGAGTGTCAAGGTTTAGGGGGAGAAGGCAGGGGAATTGAGTGGAAAGGAATATATAGATCAGCCATGATTCAATGGTGCAGTGGACTCGATGGGCCGAAAGGCCTAACTCTGCTTCTATGTCTTATGGTCTTATGGAATGGAAAACTGAGCCTTACTATTTTATGACACTACTGGTGGAGTCTGCTCCTTGGTTTTTATAAGAGCAGAGCCCACAGTAACTAATTCTTTGCTTGCTGGAGATGCCATAGAATCATAGAGTCATTCGTGGGGAAACAGGCCCTTCGGCCCAACTTTCCCATGCCAAGTAACATGCCCCATTTACGCTAGTCCCACCTGACCGCACCTAGCCTATCCATGCACCTATCCAAAGTCTCTTAAGATAGTACCTGCCTCCACAACCTCCTCTGGCAGCTCCATCCATATACCCACCACCCTTTGTGTAAAAATATTACCACTCAGGTTAATATTAAATCTTTCCCCCCCATCTTAAACCTATGTCCTCTCGTTCTTGCTTCCCACACTCTGGGCAAGAGATTCTGAGTGTTTACTTTCAATATCTTGTACACCTCTATAAGATCACCCCTCATCCTCCTGCCCTCCAGGGAATAAAGGAGTAAAGACTAGCCTGCTCAACCTCCCCCTATAGCTCAGGTCCTCGAGTCCTGGCAACATCCTCGTAAATCTTCTCTGCAACCTTCCCAGTATGACAACATCTTTCCCATAACATGGTGACCAAACCTGAACACAATTTGCTAAATGTGGCCTCACTAACATCTTATCCAACTGTAACATGACCTCCCAGCTTCTATACTCAATACCTGACTGATGTTGTCAAGCTAGGAAGGTCAATGTGCCAATAGGCAATAGACAATAGACAATAGGTGCAGGAGTAGGCCATTCAGCCCTTCGAGCCAACACTGCCATTCAATGTGATCATGGCTGATCAGCCACAATCAGTACCCCGTTTCTGCCTTCTCTCCATATTTCCTGACTCTGCTGTCTTTAAGAGCTCTATCTAACTCTCTAACTTAAAAGCATCCAGAGAATTGGCCTCCGCTGCCTTCTGAGGCAGAGAATTCCACAAACTCTCTGGGTGAAAAAGTTTTTCCTCATCTCCGTTCTAAATGGCCTACCCCCTATTCTAAAACTGCGGCCCCTGGTTCTGGATTCCCCCAACATCGGGAACATGTTTCCTGCCTCTAGCGTGTCCAATCCCTCAATAATCTTATATGTTACAATAAGATCCCCTCTCATCCATCTAAATTCCAGAGTATACAATCCCAACCCCTCCATTCTATCAACATATGATAGCCCAGCCATCCCGGGAATTAACCTTGTGAACCTACACTGCACTCTCTCAATAACAACAATGTCCTTCCTCAAATTTGGAGACCAAAACCGCACACAGTACTCCATGTGTGGTCTCACTAGGGCCCTGTGCAAATGCAGGAGGACTTATTTGCTCCTATACACAAATCCTCTTGTTATGAAGGCCAACATGTCATTCGCTTTCTTCACTGCCTGCTGTACCTGCATGCTTACTTTCAGTAACTGATGAACAAGGACCCCAAGATCTCGTTGTACTTCCCCTTCTCCCAACTTGACACCATTCAGATAATAATCTGCCTACCTGTTTTTGCCACCAAAAATGGATAACCCCACATATATCCACAGCAAACTGCATCTGCCATGCATCTGCCACTCACTCAACCTGTCCAAGTCACCCTGCATTCTCATAGCATCCTCCGCACAGTTCACACTGCCACCCAGCTTTGTGTCATCTGCCAATTTGCTAATGTTGCTAATGCCGAAAGCCTTCTTGCCCACCCTATCTTCCTGCGACGTCACTTTCAAGGAACTATGTACCAGCACTCCTCGATCCCTCTGCTCTACAACCTTCCCGGGAGCCCCACCATTCACTGTGTAGGTCCTGCCAATGTTGGACTTTCCAAAATGCAATACCGCACATTTTCCTGCATTAAATTCCATCAACCATTCCTGGCCAATCGATCAAGACCCTGCTACAAGATCCTGCTATTTAGCGGAGTCACGGGATATGGGGAGAAGGCAGGAACGAGGTACTGATTGGTGATGATCAGCCATGGTCACATTGAAGAGCGGTGCTGGCTCGAAGGGCCGAATGGCCCACTCCTGCACCTGTTTTCTATTGTCTATTGTCTACAATTTTTTCACAACCATCTTCACTATGTCCAATACCACCCATATTTTGTATCATCTGCAAACTTGCCAAACATGCAATGCACGTTCTCACCCAAATCATTGATATTGATGACAAACAGCAATGGGCCCAGCACCGAACCCTGAGGCACACCACTAGTCACAGGCCTCCAGCAACCTTCCACCATCACCCTCTGCCTCCTTCCACGAAGTCAATATTCAATCCAATTAGCAATCTCCCCTTGGATCCCACGCACTCTAACCTTTCACCTTCTCTTTCTCCTGAGATGCTGCCTGACCCGTTGAGTTACTCCAGCCTGTTGTATCTAACGGCACCACATGCTGGCATAGATATTGTGGGCCAAAGGGCCTGTTCCTGTGTGCTTACTGTTCTGTGATACTGAGTGATACTCCTTGATTTTCTAAAAGTAGATCTCCCAATAGCTAGTTTTTTTTGCACTCTGGAGACGCCAACCACATTTCTATTCTTAATTTTACGTCGGAATCTTTGACTCATGTGATCCAAGGAACCTCTAATTCCTCAGAAGGCTAAGGAAGTTTTACATGTCGCCTACAACTCTCACCAACCTCTACAGATGCACCATAGAAAGCATTTTATCGGGATGCATCACAGCTTGGTTTGGGAACAGCTCCATCCAAGCCCGTAAAGGGCCTGTCCCACCAGCATGCAACTCTATGCGATTAGCGCGACCTAACGTGGTCGCTTGAGCCGTCCGGCGTCGCGGGGCTGGTCCCACTTCAATCGCCGGAGCCGTGCGGAATTGTGCGGAGTTCGTCCCGAGTTCGTCCCGACACCGCGCGGGGCTCCGAAAAACTGACAATGTCTGAAAATTCCGCGCGGCAACGGCTTGTCGGCTCGCGGTCGCCTCGACATTTACACATCGCCCCGACATCGTGCCTCCGTGAACCTATTTGTAAGTGCCTCGGTGACCCTCTATGTGTGTGGCTCCGTGGCCCTGTGTGTGTGTGTGCCTCGGTGCCCCTCTCTGTGTGCCCCCCTCTGTCCTGGCGAACTTACCTTAGACTTCGCTCCAAGTTCGCCTCACTTTGCGCCGCGTTGCACCACTCACCCGACCTCCGCGCGGCCCCGACTTCCGGTTTGGTTGCGCTTGCACATGCTGTTGGGAACGGCCCTGTACAGGGGATCACCCGACTTCCGCGCGGCCCCCGCTTCTAGTTTGATTGCGCTCATCGCATAGAGTTGCATGCTGGTGGGACAGGCCCTTAAGAAATAGCAGCGAATTGTGGACGCAGCCCAGAACATCGCACAAACCAACCTCCCTTGTATTGACTCCATTTATACCTCACACTGCCTCAGCAAGGCCAGCAGCACAATCAAGGACGAGACACACCGCGGCCACTCCCTCTTCTCCCCTCTCCATCAGGCAAAAGGTATGGAAGTGTGAAAACAAACACCTCCAGACAGTTTCTTGCCAGCTGTTGTCATGCAACTGAATCATCCTACCACAACTAGAGAGCAGTGCTGAACTACTATCTACCTCCTTGATGACTCTCTGGCTATCCTTGATCGGACATGCTGTCTTTACCTTGCATTAAACATTATTCTATTGTCATGTATCAAAACACTGTAAATGGATCGATTGTAATCATGTATTGTCTTTCTGCCGACTGGTTAGCACGTGACAAAAAAGCTTTTCACTGCACCTCAGTACACGTGACAATGAATTAAACCGAATGCAGTTTCAATCTTAAGGTCTAAGTTTGTTGCCTTGTTTAACTTGCCTTGTTCTTTTGATCAGCTACGCCAGGTCATTAAGAGGAATGATCGACTGGCATGGTTTCAATCAAAAACTTGAAAGCGGGAATGAAAAGCCATCCTTGCGTTTGAACCACGAGCAACTTACTGCCAACGCTTCAGAAACTCAAGCAGCTGAGCTCTGGAGAAATCCATCCCGCAACGCAACACTTCTTCTTCGTACCTCCAGAGGAATATCTTCATCTTGCAGCAATATATTCCAGTTAGAATGACTTTACTGGATTGCAATGAGTGCTTTGTTCCTTAGCTGCTGTCAATAAATATTAGCGCATAAAGTAAACAACATTGCTCTGAAATTTGGGTACACCAGCCATTTCACTCCAAAACCAAACGTAGCTAAAATGCACACATTTAATCTTTATTATGTAAATTAATTATTTCATTACATTCAATCAATTTTCACAGCTTTAAGTAATTTTACAGCTCTAAACTGCTGGCATTTTAAGCACCTCTATTATTTAGTGTTCTCTGTTTCATTTTTCTTTTCTCAGTGGGATAGCGTTGCAAGAGGGGCTGATTCTTAAAAACTATTATTGTGCTTCTGTTCTGGTGTAAAGGTTTCTGTGGGAGTTCTCAGGCAAGGCAGATATCTGGATTGTGGCTCGACTAATAATGTTTTTTACAATGATGTGAAGGTGCAGTGTTTTTGTTTGAGTTAGCTGGCTCGTGGACTGGCTTCCACACAGGTGGCATGTGCTAATGTATTAGGAAATAGAAAACAGGTGCAGGAGTAGGCCATTCGGCCCTTCGAGCCTTCTCCTCTGACTCTGAAGTTGTGTTCAGGTCTCACTTGAACACAATACCCAGGCATATCAGGGTTACACAAAAAGCTGGAGAAACTCAGCGGGTGCAGCAGCATCTAAGCAGCGAAGGAGATAGGCGACGTTTCGGGTCGAGACCCTTCGTCAGACTGGTCAGGGATCAGGGAAACGAGAGATATAGACGGTGATGTGGAGAAATAAAGAACAATGAATGAAAGATATGCAAAAAAGTATTGATGATAAAGGAAACAGGCCATATCAGTTTATTTCTGAGGAAGAGCTCACAGTGGCGCAGCGGTAGAGTTGCTGCCTTACGGGCCTGTCCCACTTAGGCGACTTTTTAGGTGACTGTAGGAGACTATGCGGTCGCCACAAGGTCACCACATGTTCGCGGGTGGTTGCCGGGGGAGTCGCCTTCACGGTCGTGAGGAGTTCCCACATTCTGGGAACTAGTCGCGGCCTCATTATGGTCGCCGCGAATGTTTCAGCACGTTGAAAAATTAGCGGCGACCAGAATGAAGCCGCTATGGAGAATAGCGAGAATTCCCGTGCCTTAGGTGGGTCGCCGGGAGGTCCTCGTGGGTTGTCAGGGGGTCGAAGGTTCTCGTAGGTTGTAGCCGGTGCTGACCGGCGAATTTCATTGTCCTATTGGGAAAAAATAATATAAACAGTGGTTTTCAGAACCAAGGATAACCGACCGGTAATGTTAATGTCCGCCGAGCTTCACAGCCGTGTATCTCTGGCTTCTTAATAGTTGTCTCCACCCCTTCTCCCCCCTTCTCTCCCCCCTCTCCCCCCCTCTTTTAAAGGACGAATGTGACCCTTCCCGTACACTGTGCTTTCACCGTCTTAATTACAGCGCCAACCTTCCTGTTCATCGCAGTGTGTGTCTGTATCACCTTGGCTTTGCACCGTGTGAATTTTACTCAGACAGCGCTCCCCTCGATATCCCTGCCCCCGCATGCATAACATAAGGAAGCGATGTGTGTATGTGCGTGTTTGTTCCACTCTCACAGTTTGCGGTTTTTTAGGTGGCAGTCGCCTGAAAAATTGTCTCAGTGGGAGAGGCATATTAGAGTGCCGGAGACCTGGGTTACATGTGCTCCTGTATGGAGTTTGTAAACTGTCCCTATTGGGTAGGATAGTGCTATTATGCGAGGATCGCTGGTCGTTGCGGACTTGGTGGGGCAAAGGACCTGTGTCTGTGCTCTAACCAACTAAATTAAATTAAAATAAAGTGCAGTCCTTTCTGCCTTCTCAACATAAAAAATCCCATGGTTCAAAGTAACATTAGCAAATTTGCAGATGACACAAAGCTGGGTGGCAGTGTGAACTGTGAGGGGTATGCTATGAGGATGCAGGGTGACTTGGAAAGGTTGGGGGAGTGGGCAGATGCATGGCAAGTGAAGTTTAATGCGGATAAATGTGAGGTTATCCACTTTGATTGCAAAAACAGGAAGGCAGATTACAATCTAAATGGCGTCCAGTTGGGAAAAGGGGAAGTACAACGGGATCTGGGGGTCCTTGTACATCATATGAAAAGTAAACATGCAGGTACAGCAGGCAGTGAAGAAAGTGAAGAAAGTTGGCCTTTATAACAAGAGGATTCGAATATAGGAGCAAAGAGGTCCTTCTGCAGTTGCAGTGAGACCACACCTGGAGTATTGTGTGCAGTTTTGGTCCCCTAATTTGAGGAAGGACATTCTTGCTATTGAGGGAATGCAGCATAGGTTTACAAGGTTAATTCCCGGGATGGCGGGACTGTCATATGCTGAGAGAATGGAGCAGCTGGGCTTGTACACTCTGGAGTTTAGAAGGATGAGAGGATATCTCATTAAAACATATAAGATTGTTAAGGGCTTGGACATGCCAGAGGCAGGAAACATGTTCCCGATGTTGGGGGAGTCCAGAACCAGGGGCCACAGTTTAAGAATAAGTAGTAAGCCATTTAGAACGGAGACCAGGAAACACTTTTTCACACAGAGAGCGGTGAGTCTGTGGAATTCTCTGCCTCAGAGGGCGGAGGAGGAAGGTTCTCTGGATGTCTTCAAGGGAGAGCTAGATAGTGCTCTTAAAATTAGTGGAGTCAGGGGATATGGGGAGAAGGCAGGAACGGGGTACTGATTGGGGATGATCAGCCATGATCACATTGAATGGCGGTGCTGGCTCGAAGGGCCGAATGGCCTACTCCTGCACCTATTGTCTATTGTCTATTGTCTATCGTCTATTATCTATTGACATTCATGAAGTTTATTTTAATTTTGAGATGCAACGTGGAAACAGGCCCTCAGCCCAACGAGTCAATGTCGACCAGCGATCACATGTGGCGCAGCGGTAGAGTTGCTGCCTTACAGCGAATGCAGCGGCGGAGACCTGGGTTCGATCCCGACTATGGGTGCTGTCTGTACGGAGTTTGTACGCTCTCCTCGTGATCGCGTAGGTTTTCTCCGAGATCTTCGGTTTCCTCCCACATTCCAAAGACGTACAGGTTTGTGGGTTAATTGGCCTGGTGCAAATGTGAAAATGATCCCTAGTGGGTGTAGCATAGTGTTAATGTGCGGGGATCGCTGGTTGGCACGGACCCGGTTGGCTGAAGGGCCTGTTTCCGTGCTGTATCTCTTTTATTTATTTATTTATTTTTGAATTTTTACAGTTAACTTTTATTAGAGGCATGTACATATCCTAGTCCAAACCATTACAAACTTTGTTAAACGGTTACATATTAAATATTCAGGATTCCAAGGACTCCACTACCAATGTAGCAGGAGTCTACATTTATCAGTTACATATTAACATTGACTCTAATTAATTTTTTTTTTTTTTATAGATAGAAAAAATTAAGAAAAAGTAAAAAAAAACTTAGAAACATAAAATAAACTATCCACAATACAACTTAGGAGATAGGTCCGTAGGTAAGAAAACAAAACTATTCATCCAGTCCTGGGTTCAAGCTTCCGTCAAGCCTCAGCGCTGGCCCATTCTACCCCTTCAAATAATCTATGAACGGCGACCATATTCTAATAAATAATTCTGGTTTGTCAATTAAGACAAATCTAATTTTTTCCAGATTTAAGGTCTCCGACATCTCCATAATCCACATTTTAATTGTAGGGGATGCAGGGTTTTTCCAAAATTTTAATATTAGTTTTTTCTATCTGTATCTCTAAAAACGAAATGATATAGTTCTATCCTACACACTAGGGGCAATTTACCAAGCCAACTTACCTACAAACCTGCACATCTTTGGAGTATGGGAGGAAACCAGGGCACCCGAAGAAAACGTCCAAACTCCGCACAGACAGAGTCAGGATCGAACCCGGTTCTCTGATTGTGAAACATCAACTCTCCCATCGTGTCACTGGGCTGCCCCTTGTCACTTCTTGAAAAACCACTGCTTGTTAGCACACATACAAGTTAATTGAATTATATATTTCCTTTTCTGCAATTGGTTCCAAATTACTAATATAATTCTGCAATTTTTATGAGTTGTAATTTCATATGTACCTTCACGTTATATAATAAAAAAAAACAATATAATATATAATAAACAAAATATTTCATAAATAAAAATATAATATATAAATCAAAATATTATTGAAATAATATATTAAATATCCTGGGAGAGGATGTAGAGGATGTTTCCACTAGTGGAACTGTCCAGGACCAGAGGTCATAGCCTTAGAATTAAAGGATGTACCTTTACGAAGGGAATGAGGAGGAATTTCATTTAGTCAGAGGGTGGTGAATCTGCGGAATTCATTGCCACGGACGGCTGTGGAGGCCAAGTCAGTGGATATTTTTAAGGCAGAGATAGATAGATTCTTGATTGGTACGGGTGTTGGGGGTTATGGGGAGAAGGTGGGAGAATGGGGTTCGGACGGAGACATAGATCAGGCATGATTGAATGGCGGAGTAGACCTGATGGGCCGAATGGCCTAATTCTGCTCCTATCTCTTCCAAATTTATGAACTATTTTTGATTGTTGTAAGGATATCTGGCTTCTTTAGCCATTAGATTCATAAAGTGAACAGTGACACTGGTTGCTTTGTGTCTAATGTCGCAATCTCGGGAAATTGTTCTTATCAATTTTTTTAAAAATGTATGTCAAGTAACCTAGAACATGACATTGCTAATAAGGCACCCCTAATGCAAACTCAGCTCCATATAAATATTTGTCAGCCTTTGAATCCTCACATTCTGTGCATGATTACACTCTTCAAAAATTCAAGTTAGTTTTTTTAACCCTTTGCCCTCCCATCCAAACATCTGGCATCAACATCTGTCATTTTCACAAGAGTCGACATGGGAAAAAGGGTTAGGATGCAGCCAGCTTTTGATATCCTTTCCCTGCAATAGATTTCCACTGTGATTCCAACTGAATTCATTCTTCAATGAGTTCATTCCATCTCTCGCTGCAACGAAACCAGGGCTTAGGTCACATATTTGCAATTGCCCCGAGATTACATGCGTGTGAAATGCTAAGTTTCGGATTTTTTTTACCCCCCACTCATTTTTACTCAAAGATTTGTCTAATTTGGAAAGAAGTGGTAAGTTTGGAATCTGTGTTAGGCACATATTGCTGTGAGGCTGGGCTGAGTCTGGGATATTCCAATTAGCTTAAGTGCTCAATTTCCATGCTGTTGGTGCAGTGTTTCCAGATTTAGTCATAGAGTCAGTGAGCCTTGCCGCGTCGATACAGGCCCTTCAACCCAACTTGCCCAACCCGGCCAATGTGTCCCATCTACACTATCCCTCTAAAGCTATCCTATCCATGTACTTGAATAAATGTTTCTTAAACGTTGCGATAGTTCTTGCCTCAACTCCCTCTACCAGCTGCTGGTTCCATACACATAGAAACACAGAAAATAGGTGCAGGAATAGGCCGTTTGGCCCTTTGAGCCAGCACCACCATTCAATATCATCATAGAAACATAGAAAATAGGTGCAGGAGTAGGCCATTCGGCCCTTCGAACCTCCACCGCCATTCAATATGATCATGGCTGATCATCCAACTCAGTATCCCGTACCTGCCTTCTCTCCATACCCCCCAATCCCTTTAGCCACAAGAGCCACATCTAACTCCCTCTTAAATATAGCCAATGAACTGGCCTCAACTACCTTCTGTGGCAGAGAATTCCAGAGACTCACCACTCTCTGTGTGAAAAATGTTTTTCTCATCTCGGTCCTAAAAGATTTCCCCCTTATTCTTAAACGGTGACCCCTTGTCCTGGACTTCCCCAACATCGGGAATAATTTTCCTGCATCTAGCCTGTTCAAACCTTATAATATCCCCCCTCAATTCTAGCGAGTACAAGCCGAGTCTATCCAGTCTTTCTTCATATGAAAGTCCTGACATCCCAGGAATCAGTCCGGTGAACCTTCTCTGCACTCCCTCTATGGCAAGAATGTCTTTCCTCAGATTTGGAGACCAAAACTGTACGCAATACTCCAGGTGTGGTCTTACCAAGACCCTGTGCAACCGTAGTAGAACCTCCCTGCTCCTAAACTCAAATCCTTTTGCTATGAATGCTAACATATCATTCGCTTTCTTCACTGCCTGCTGCACCTGCATGCCTACTTTCAATGACTGGTGTACCATGACACCCAGGTCTCGTTGCATCTCCCCTTTCCCTATTCGGCCACCATTCAGATAAAAGTCTACCCTCCTGTTTTTGCCACCAAAGTGGATAACCTCACATTTATCCACATCATACTGCATCTGCCATGCATTTGCCCACTCACCCAGCCTATCCAAGTCACCTTGCAGCCTTCTAGCATCCTCCTCACAGTGAACACTGCCCCCCATGGCTGATCATCCAAAATCAGTACCCCGTTCCTGCTTTCTCCCCATATCCCTTGATTCCATCAGCACTAAGAGCTAAATCTAACACCCACCACCCTTTACGTGAAAAAGTTACCCTTCAGGTTCCTGTTAAATCTTTCCCCCCTCACCTTAAACCTATGTTCTCTGGGCAAGAGGCTCTGAGCGTCTACCCGCTCTATTCCCCTCATGATTTTATACACCTCTACAAGATCACCGCTCATCCTCCTGTGCTCCAGTTCTCCGTTGATATCACCCAGTACTGTAACAAATGATCTGGGGAACTCATATAGACATTCAGGGCTTCCGGCTTTAAAACTGGCCATTTCCATTCAATTATATTAAATTCAGAATCAAAACAGATTCTGCAGCTACTTTATCAAAGTACTGTCTAGCAGATGTTGTATAAATGTGCTGTTCCTCTGGTCAAATCCGCGCCGACCAGCGATCCCCGTACACTAACATTACTGTACACACACTAGGGACAATTTACATTTATGTCAAGCCAACTAACCTACAAACCTGCACGTCTTTGGAGTGCGGGAGGAAACCGAAGATCTCGGAGAACACCCACGCAGGTCACAGGGCGACCGTACAAACTCCGTACAGATGGCACCCGCAGTCAGGATCGAACTTGGGTCTCTGGCGCTGAAAGGGAGCAACTCTACCGCTGCGCCACCATGCTGACTTCAGGTTTTTGGTTATTGTCTTTGATGCAAAGTATCCATGGGCCTGCGAACAGACCGATGTGTGCATGGGATAGCGGAAACAAAACTTCTCCACGCAAACAGTGGTGGATTATAACCACAAAAATCTCAATGCTTGTATTGCGTATCTGGAACAAGCTGCCAGAGGAGGTAGAAACATAGAAATTAGGTGCAGGAGTAGGCCATTCGGCCCTTCGAGCCAGCACTACCATTCAATGTGATCATGGCTGATCATCCAACTCAGTATCCCGTACCTCCCTTCTCTCCATACCCTCTGATCCCCTTAGCCACAAAGGCCACATCTAACTCCCTCTTAAATATAGCCAATGAACTGGCCTCAACTACCCTCTGTGGCAGAGAGTTCCAGAGACCCACCACTCTCTGTGTGTGAAAAAAGTCCTTCTCATCTCGGTCCTAAAGGATTTCACCCTTATCCTTAAGCTGTGACCCCTTGTCCTGGACCTCCCCAACATCGGGAACAATCTTCCTGCATCTAGCCACTCCAACCCCTTAAGAATTTTGTAAGTTTCTATAAGATCCCCTCTCAATCTCCTAAATTCTAGAGAGTATAAAACGAGTCTATGCAGTCTTTCTTCATAAGACAGTCCTGACATCCCAGGAATCAGTCTGGTGAACCTTCTCTGCACTCCCTCTATGGCAAGAACGTCCTTCCTCAGATTTGGAGACCAGAACTGTACGCAATACTCCAGGTGTGGTCTCACCAAGACCCTACACAACTGAAGTAGAACCTCCCTGCTCCTATACTCAAATCCTTTTGCTATGAAAAGGTAGTACACGCAGGTCCAACGACAACATTTAAAAGACACTAATAAAATTGAATTGCACCCATTTTTTTAGTGTTCAGTGAGAAGATCTATTTGGGTCCCTGCAAATGCCATTCACAGCAAATGAATGTATTAGGATATAGTATGATGTGACTGGATAGCACTAGTTAGTTTGTAAATGACAACAAAATTGGTGGTATTATAGACGATGAAGAAGGACATCAGTTCAGTTGGAGAAGTGGGCCGAGGAATGGCAAATATTTAGTTTAGTTTAGAGATGCAGCATGGAAAACAGGCCCTTCGACCCACCGAGTCCGGACTGGCCAGCAATCCCTGCACACTAACTCTATCCTATATGAGGGACAATTTACAATTTTACCAGTCCAATTAACCTACAAACCTGCACATCTTTGGAGTGTGGGAGGAGACCAAAGATCTCGGAGAAAACCCACGCAGGTCAGGGGGAGAACGTACAAACTCCGTACAGACAAGCACCCGTAGTCGGGATCGAACCCGGGTCTCTGGTGCAGTACGAGCTGTAGGGCAGAAACTCTACCGCTGCGCCACCGTGCCGCCCACTGTTTGAGCTTGCTGGCCTTATAACCATATAACAATTACAGCACGGAAACAGGCTCTCTCGGCCCTTCCAGTCCGTGCTCACCATTTATTTTCCTCTAGTCCCATCTACCTGCATTCTATCTACCCTCCATTCCCTTCCCGTCCATATACCTATCCACTTTACTTTTAAATGTTAAAATCGATCATGCCTCCACCACTTCTGCTGGAAGATCATTCCACACAGCCACCACTCTGAGTAAAGAAGTTCTCCCTCATGTTACCCCTAAACGTCTGTCCCTTAATTCTCATGTCATGCCCTCTTGTTTGAATCTTCGCTACCCTCAATGGGAAAAGCTTATCCGCGTCAACTCTATCTATCCCTTTCATCATTTTAAAGACCTCAATCAAGTCCCACCTTAACCTTCTGCACTCCAAAGAATAAAGACCTAACCTGTTCAACCTTTCTCTGTAACTTAGTTGCTGGAACACAGGCAACATTCTAGTAAATCTCCTCTGTACTCTCTCAATTTTGTTGACATCCTTCCTATAATTAGGCAACCAAAATTGTACACCATACTCCAGAATTGGTCTCACCAATGCCTTGTACAATTTTAACATTACTTCCCTACTCCTATATTCAATGCTCTGATTTATAAAGGCCAGCACACCAAAAGCTTTCTTTACCACCCTATCTACATGCGATTCCACCTTCAGGGAACTATGCACAATTATTCCTAGATCCCTCTGTTCCACAGCATTCCTCAATTCCCTACCATTTACCATGTACGTCCTATTTTGATTTGTCCTGCCAAGATGTAGCACCTCACACTTATCAGCATTAAACTCCATCTGCCATCTTTCAGCCCACTCTTCCAAATGGCCCAAATCTCTCTGTAGACTTTGAAAATCTACTTCATTATCCACAGCACCACCTATCTTAGTATCATCTGCATACTTACTTATCCAATTTTCCGCCCCATCATCTAGATCATTGATGTACATGACAAACAACAGTGGACCCAACACAGATCCCTGAGGCACCCCACTGGTCACCGGCTTCCAACCTGACCAACAGCCATCCACCATTACTCTCTGGCATCTCCCATTCAGCCACTGTTGAATCCATCTTGCTACTCTGCCATTAACACCCAAAGATTGAACCTTCTTAACCAACATTTTTATGAGGGGTTTGTATTTTGCCATCAGTCATGACACTGACAATCTTGTGGGTCAGGAGGTCTACAGGAAGAGAGAAGCGAGAGGGAAGCTAAGAGCACATCCGAAAATCCCCAGACCCTGCAGCTAATTGATGCTGCAGGACTGTTACAAAGCAACACACATGTGGTACGTTTGAGAAAGGTCTGATTGTAGGATTCATAGACATAGACATAGAAAATATGTTCAGGAGGAGGCCATTCGGCCCTTCGAGCTAGCACCGTCATTCATTGTGATCATGGATGATCCTCCACAATCAATAACCCATGCCTGCCTTCTCCCCATATCCCTTGATTCCACTAGCCCCTAGAGCTCTATCTAACTCTCTCTTAAATCCATCCAGTGATTTGGTCTCCACTGCCCTCTGTGGCAGGGAATTCCACAAATTCACAACTCTCACCTCAGGTGAGGTTTTTTCGCACCTCAGTCTTAAATGGCCTCCCTTTTATTCTAAGACTGTGGCCCCTGGTTCTGGACTCGCCCAACATTGGAAACATTTTTACTGCTTCTAGCTTGTCCAGTCCTTTTATAATTTTATATGTTTCTATAAGATTCCCCCCCTCATCCTTCTAAACTCCAGTGAATACAAGCCTAGTCTTTTCAATATTTCCTCATATGACAGTCCCGCCATCCCAGGGATCAATCTTGCGAACCTACGCTGCACTGCCTCAATCACAAGGATGTCCTTCCTCAAATTAGGAGACCAAAACTGTACACAATATTGACAGCCTGTTGTTTCAATCTACAATTAAACAAGTCAAAAAAATGTTAACAGTACTTAAAATCTAGTCTTTATTGCTCTGCAATGTCAACATTTATACTGGACGGCAAAGCATGCTGTGAATTATAACGCAGTCAGGAGATCTATAATAAAGTGTGATCCAAGCATTGAACCCAAGTCTGGAGGGAGGAGATCAAAGGTGAGGCCTGACTGGTCTGGCCTGTTGCTTTTCCCACACTCAGCATCCTGCCTCTTGTAAAAGTGCCAGGGACGTAGTCTGGTTGGTTTACATTTCTCCTTTTCTGTCTTGGTACTTTTTCTGTCTTGTCCTGTCTTCTTTCTTCTTTCTAATTCAAGCCGAGCTCTGTCTGGATAGACCAAGCATGCCTGCAGCGTTGTTCACACATGGTCTGCTGCTGAGAGCTGGTGCTAAATCACCATCTCTCCGCTGGTAAAGAAACCGCTCAGCAATTGCAGGACAGGAACTGGATGGTTGGGCACAACAACAAGAAGCTGTGAAGGCTTGCTGGATGACGGCTTCAGTTCCACTCAGTCCCCTCCATAATGTTTGGGACTAACAATTTATAAGTTTCCAAAGACTGGAGGCAAGACTAGGTGCTGAGCGCTCTCTTATACCTGCATTAAGCAGGCAAGTTAAGGGCCTGTCCCACCAGCATGCGATTGCATGCATCTAGCGCGACCAAACGTGGTCCCTTGAGGCGTACGGCCTTGCGGGGCCGGTTCCACTTCGAACCGCGGAGGCGTATGGAGTTGTGCGGGGCTGGTCCCGACATCATACTCACCAATCAGTTGGGCAGGAGGCGGGCCGACAGAATTTGGATGTCGCACGGCGTCAGGCAGTGACATCATCACGCAACGGCACGCCAGGTGGGACGTCATCGTGCAACGCCACGTGCTGGACGTACGCCGTCAAGAAGCTGCGTACGATGTCAAGACGCTGTTTACGCCCGTCGAGACTAAACTAAATGCCTGTCGGCCCGCAATGCGCCTGCGGGCCGACAGGCCGTTGGCGCGCAGGATTTTCGGACAGTGCAAGATTTTTGGAGCCCCGCGCGATGTCGGGACCAGCCCCTCACATCTCCATACGCCTCCACCGACCGAAGTGGGACCGGACCGGCCCCGCAAGGCCGTACGCCTCAAGCACCACGTTTGGTCGCACTAGACACATGCAGTCCCTAAACACACAACACACCTGAGCAATTACAAACACCTGTGAAGCCATGTGTCCCAAATTTCATGGTGTCCTGAAATGGGGGGACTATGTATAAAAACTGCTGTAATTTCTACATTATATAAATGTATAGAAATGGCCTTTATTAAAATCTGACAATGTGCACTTTAACCACATGTGATTTTTTTCTGTTACAAATGTCAAATTGTGTACAGAGGCAAATAAATAAATGATGGGTCTTTGTCCCAATCATTATGGAGGGCACTGTAAATCCCGATGCAACTTATTCCCGCTACGCAGTTTAATTTAGTTTAGTTTAGTTTAAAGAATACAGCTCAGGAACAGGCCAATCGGCCCACAGTGCTAGTAGGTAGGTTTATCTGTGGTAGGGTGATAAGTGATGTGGACGGCTCGATTGTAATCATGTATTGTCTTTCTGCTGACTAGTTGGCATGCAACAAAAGCTTTTCACTGTTCCTCGGTACACATGACAATAAACGGAGCTGAGAATGAGGATTGAGTTGATGGGCATGTGATCGAGATTAGGTCAGAGAAACACGTGGGATTATTTAGTTTAGAAACGCAGCACGGAAATGGGCCCTACGGACCACCAAATCCACACTGACCAGCGATCCCTGCATGCTAACAATATCCTATACACACAAGGGATGAATTACATTTATACCAAGCCAATTAACCTACAAACCTGCGGGTCTCTGGAGTGTGGGAGGAAACCGAAGATCTTTGAGAAAACCCACGCAAGGTCGCAGGGAGAACGTACAAACTCCGCACAGAAATGTTTCTGCACCTGGCGGTGCAGGCTTGAAGGCCCGAATGGCCTACTCCTGCACCTAATTTCTATGTTTCTATGTTTCTAAAACACCCGTAGTCAGGATCGAACCCGGGGCCTCTGGCGCTGTAAGGCAGCAACTCTACTGCTGCACCACCGTGTGACCCTTGGCTTTAATATTACCAATGATAATTCACGGACCAACTACTACATTGATGTGACAGCCCCTTCGCCCCTTATGATAAGGTTGTACATTCATTCAGCATGCCGCATTAAGTGTTGGTAGCTACAAGTAAAATGTTTGACGGCACAAGTTAACATTGGTCTTCATCAGTCAGATTATTGAGTATAGAAGTTGGGAGGTCATATTGCAGTTGTATAAGATGTTGGTGAGACCGCATTTAGAATATTGTGTTCAGTTCTGGGCACCATGTTATGGGAAATATATTGTCAAGCTTGAAAGGATTCAGAAAAGATGTACGAGGATGTTGCCAGGACTAGAGGGTGTGAGGGAGGTTGAGTAGGCTGGATCTCTATTCCATGGAGTGCAGGAGGATGAGGGGGAGATCTTATAGAGGTGTACAAAATCATGAGAGGAATAAATCGGGTAGAAGCACAAGGTATCTATCCCAGAGTACGGGAATCGAGGACCAGAGGGCATAGGTTTAAGGTCAAGAGGAAAGATTTAATGTGAATCTGAGGGATGACTTTTTCACATAAAGGGTGGTTGGTGTATGGAACAAGATGTTGGAGGTGGTAGTTGTGGCAGGGACTATTGTAATATTTAAGAAACAATTGGAGAGGTACATGGCCAAACACAGGCAGGAGGGACTAGTGTAGCTGGGACATGTTGGTCGGCGTGGGCAGGATGGGCCGAAGGGTCTGTTTCCACGCCGTATCATTCTATGACACTATGAGTCCACGCGGGCCAGCAATCACCCATACACTAGCTCGATCCTGCGCATTAGATACCATTTTGAGAAACCAATTAACTTAAAAACCTGCTCTTTTTTGGACAGTGGAAGGAAAGCGGAGCACCCCGATAAAATCCAAGCAGTCGCCGGGAGAACGTACAAACT
Source organism: Raja brachyura (assembly GCA_963514005.1). The sequence goes on along the minus strand of OY740782.1, from coordinate 142,009,016 downwards.
CCGCACAGACAGCGTTTGTAGTGATGATCAAACCCAGGTCTCTGGCTCTGTAAGGCAGCAATTCTACCGCTGTGTCACTGTGCAGCCCCTTATTGAGGGATATTTAGGCACACCTTTTCCTGACTTCAGGAATCACAAAGGTCTGCAGAACCATTTGAGGCACTATGTTGAAATATGTAGAACATGACTGCCAATCTGCACACTGTAAGTATGCACTGTGATGGCTGTGCTATAATCACCTTCACTGATGCTTGTTTTAATGGCCAAGGTATCAAGGAGAAAGAACCTCTTTGCACTCGACCCGAAACGTCGCCTATCTCCTTCGCTCCTTAGATGCTGCTGCACCCGCTGAGTTTCTCCAGCTTTTTGTGTAACCCTCTTTGCACTTTCGACTGGAGCAAGGGATATTTTTATATCCTGCTGGGATTAACACTATTGATCCCATTAAAATTCCATCGGAGTAACATTCCCTTTGTACGACATAGGAGTGATATGCCGGGTGGCGGCGAGATGACAGCCTCGCCAACAGTCTGTCTGTCCTTTCATTTAAAAAAAAATTATTTTGAGTGTGTTTTAAAAGTTTGTGTTCATGTTCTCTGGTTTGTTTTATGTGAGGGGGTGGGGGAGGGGGGTCGGGGGAAACTTTTTTTCAATCTCTTACCTTCCCGGAGATGCGATTGTTTTCCGGGTCGTATCTCCGGTCACTCTGTGGCCTAACTTCGTGGAGTTGGAGGCTGCGCTCGAGACTAACTGTGAGCCCCACCGTGGGGGCGTGGACTTACCTTCGGAGCCGGTTCCTTGCGTGGGATCGATGACCCAACCGCGGCCTGCGGACTTTAACATCGGGGAGCCGGCAGCCTCGGAGGTGACCGGGCCGAGAGCTCCAAAGTAGCAAAATGTTTTGACTAGTCCCGACCCGGGGTCAGATCGCCCGGCACGGGGCAGCTGACATCCCCTCGATGCAAGAGCTTGATCGCCCCAAAGCGGAGGGCCCGTCAACGGAGGCTTCAAGGCCCCCGGCCGCGGTAGAACAAGAAGGGAAGAGATTGAATTTTGTTTCGCCTTCCATCACAGTGAGGAATGTGGAGGAGTCACTGTGGTGGATGTTTATGTTAAAATGCGTTTTGTGTGTTCTGGTGTTTTTTATTAGTATGACTGTTTGGCGAATCAAATTCCTCGTATGTTGCAAAACAAGTTTGATATATAAGTATGAGCATGATTATGATTCTGATGATTATGATAAACCAGAAGTTTGCATTTAGTTTAGCTTAGAGTGACAGCGTGGAAAAAGGCCATTCGGCCCACCGAGTGTACTTCAACTGGACCGGCAGCATCTCTAGAGAGAAGGAATGGGTGATGTTTCGGGTCGAGACCCTTCTTCGCTGGAAGGTGAAGGTGAAAGTGAAGGTGATTCTTCAGACTTCTTTGCAGTCTGAAGAAGGGCCTGGACCCATAACGTCACCCATTCCTTCCCTCCACAGATGCCGCCTGTCCCGCTGAAGTACACCAGCATTTTGTGTCTATCTGCGGTTTAAACCAGCACCCGCAGTTCCTTCCTACACTTTCCACATTCATTGGCCCCAACTCCATGTCTGATCCCCGGTCATTTCAAGGCACTCATTGGGCCTCTCTACACCATGTCGTCCAAATCCAGCCATGGTCCCGGACCCAAACTCTATAGTGGCAAAGCCCGCAGAAAATGTCCTTGGAATACACAATTGTTTTTGGTGGTGTGCATGCTTAAAAGTTTGCTTTCATTTTCCAGGCATAAGAATACAAAGGCAAGAACAGCTCACAGTAAATGCTGTTTGACGTGCTGTTTTTGTAAAATTGTTGTGATATTTTAACAAAGGAAGTGCAGAAGAAACGGAACTAAACATAATTTGGGTTTCTGTGGCGAACATTAACTGCTCGCGGCGAAAAGATTAATAGGAACCCGATGGGGCAACGTTTTAATGCAGAGGGTGGTGGGTGTATGGAATGAGCTGCTAGAGGAGGTAGTTGAGGGAGGTACTACAACAACATTGAAGAGATTTGCACAAGTACATGGCATAGGGAAGGTTTAGAGGAAAGATAGACACAAAGTGCTGGAGTAGCTCAGCTGATCTGAAGGATCTTCTGATTTTAAGGTCCTGAAACATAGAAACATAGAAAGATAGAAATTAGGTGCAGGAGTAGGCCATTCGGCCCTTCGAGCCTGCACCGCCATTCACTATGATCATGGCTGATCATCCAACTCAGTACCTCGTACCTGCCTTCCCTCCATACCCCCTGATCCCCTTAGCCACAAGGGCTACATCTAACTCCCTCTTAAATATAGCCAATGAACTGGCCTCAACTGCCCTCTGTGGCAGAGAGTTCCAGAGACCCACCACTCTCTGTGTGAAAAAAGTCCTTCTCATCTCGGTCCTAAAGGATTTCCCCTTTATCCTTAAGCTGTGACCCCTTGTCGGGAACAATCTTCCTGCATCTAGCCTGTCCAACCCCTTAAGAATTTTGTAAGTTTCTCTAAGATCCCCTCTCAATCTCCTAAATTCTAGAGAGTATAAACTGAGTCTATCCAGTCTTTCTTCATAAGACAGTCCTGACATCCCTGAAGGAAGGTTCCAACCCGAAACGTCACCCAACATTTCTCTCCAGAGGGGCTGCCTGGCCCACTCAGTTACTCCAGCACTTGTGTCCATCTTCGGTAGCAACCAGCACCTGCAGTTCCTTCTTACGCAAGGTTTAGGCAAGTGGGACTAACGTAGATATGTCATCTTGGTCAGCATGGGCAAGTTGGACTGAGGGGCCTGTTTCCATGCTATATGACACTATAACTCTTTATTCAGTGGTCAATTAAAACTGGAACAGTCCTTTGTAATGTTCTTATCATAGAAACATACAAAATAGGCACAGGAGTAGGCCATTCGGCCCTTCGTTCCAGTACCACCATTCAATATGATTATGGCTGATCATCCAAAACCCTGTTCCTGCTTTTTCCCCATATCCCTTGATTCTCCATTGAATACATCCAGTGAATTGGCCTCCACTGCCTTCTGTGGCAGAGAACTTCAGTTTCACAACTCTCTGGGGGATAAGGATTTTCCTCATCTCAGTCCTAAATGGCTTACCCCTTATTCTTAAACTGTGACTGACCCCTGGTTCTGGACTCACCGAACATGGGGAACATTTTTTCTGCATCTAGACTGTTCAATCTCTTATGAATTTTATATGTTTCTTTCAGATCCCCTCTCCAGTGAATATTAGCTCATAGAAAGTACAGAGGAGATTTACTAGAATGTTGCCTGGGTTCCAGCAACTAAGTTACAGAGAAAGGTTAGGTCTTTATTCTTTGGAGTGCAGAAGGTTAAGGAGGGACTTGATTGAGGTCTTTAAAATTATGAAAGGGATAGACAGAGTTGACGTGGATAAGCTTTTCCCATTGAGGGTAGGAAAGATTCAAACAAGAGGGCATGACATGAGAATTAAGGGACAGAAGTTTAGGGGTAACATGAGGGGGAACTTCTTTACTCAGAGAGTGGTGACTGTGTGGAATGATCTTCCTGCAGAAGTGGTGGAGGCAGGATCGATTTTAACATTTAAAAGTAAAGTGGATAGGTATATGGATGGGAAGGGAATGGAGGGGTATGGTCTGAGTGCAGGTAGATGGGACTAGGGGAAAATAAATGGTCGGCACGGACTGGAAGGGCCGAGAAGGCCTGTTTCCGTGCTGTAATTGTTATATGGTTATTATATGGTTATTCGATCCATTCTTCCATCATATGTGGTGCAATGACTTGGCTTTGGCCTAGTGTCTGACTTGGCTGCTTTAGGATGTGATTCTGTTCAAGTCCACGATTCCCATTGCAGGGTTCTCAGAAAGTTGCATGCATAGACATCATTTGGAGAAATAAGCTTACAGCAAACGAGGGAATTTTGACCTTTGACATCACAACTAGCTTGACACAAAGGAGGCTTAAAAAAAAACCCTGCTTTCACTTGTGATCTGGTCAGAGGTTAATCTCCCATGAATCAGCATGAGAAACCGTCCAACACATAGCCAGGAAGGGAAAGCAGTTGGATCTTTCAGCATTTTATCTGAACTGTGGTTTTTCTGCTCCCAGGCCACATGGATGAGATGTTTTGCACAGCAGTTTGTGTTGGGACTCGCTTTTCGAGTCACAAGTCTGGACTGGAGAGGTAGGTTTGGAAGAGTACAGGGACATTTCTCTTTCAGTATCTTAGGGGGCATTGACCCACTGGGCACGCTGATTATTCCAAACGGTCTCCTCAATGGATTTAAGTCAGTACAATATCTCACAGCTCAGAGGTTCTCTGGCTCACTTGGAGTGCATGGGAAGGTGAGAATATCAAATCCTTTTGGTAAGACGTAAGAGGAAGCAGAACGACGGCACGGTGGAGACCCGGGTTCGAGCCAGATCACGGGTGCTGTCTGTATGGAGTTTGCACATTCTCCCCGTGACCGTGTGGGTTTTCTCCGAGATATTCGGTCTCCTCCCACGTCCAAAGACGTACAGGTTTGTAGGTTCATTGGCTTAGTATAAGTGTAAATTGTCCTTAGTGCGTAAAAGATAGTGTTAATGTGTGGGGATCGCTGGTCGGTGCGGACTCGGTGGACCGAAGGGCCCGTTTCCCTGCTGTGTCTCTAAACTAAACTAAACATAGAAACATAGAAAATAGGTGCAGGAGTAGGCCATTCGGCCCTTCGAGCCTGTACCACCATTCAATATGATCATAGCTGATAATACAACTCAGCATCCTGTACCTGCCTTCTCCCCATACCCCCTGATCCCCTTAGCCACAAGGGCCACATCTAACTCCCTTTTAAATATAGCCAATGAACTGGCCTCAACTACCTGCTGTGGCAGAGAATTCCACAGATTCACCACTCTCTGTGTGAAAAATGATCTCATCTCGGTCCTAAAAGACTTCCCCCTTATCCTTAAACTGTGACCTCTTGTTCTGGACCTCCCCAACATCGGGAATAATCTTCCTGCATCTAGCCTGTCCAACCCCTTAAGAATTTTGTAAGTTTCTACAAGATCCCACCTCAATCTTCTAAATTCTAGCGAGTACAAGCCGAGTCTATCCAGTCTTTCGTCAGATGGAAGTCCTGCCATCCCAGGAATCAGTCTGGTGAACCTTCTCTGTACTCTAAACTAAAAGAACTTAATATTGAGTCGCTCACTTGCCTTACCAGACCGCTATGCTCCTCCACAGCGGTTCTTAGCTACCTTCTACCTCATTGGAGATGCTCGGACTATCTTTACTGGACTTTATCTTGCACTATACATTAATCCCTTTAACCTATGAACGGCTCGATTGTAATCATGTATAGTCTTTCCACTGACTGGATAGCATGCAACAAAAACCGTTTCACTGTATCTTGGTACACTTGACAATAAACTAAACAAATCTAAAGACTATTGGGTATCACAGTAGCACAGCAGGGAAGCACAGTGGTGCAACGGGTAGAGCTGCTGCCTCACAGCGCCAGGGTCCCGGGTTCCATCCTGACCTCGGGTGCTGTCTGTGTGGAGTTTGCTCGTTTGCCCTTTGACCCCGTGGGTGCTCCAATTCCACCCCCCCCCCCCCCCCCCCCCACCTTCCACATCCCAAAGTCGTGCAGGCCTGTAAGTTTAATTGGGCTCCGTAAATGAATCCAAGTGTGCAGGGAGTGGGTGAGAAAAGTGGGATAACATAGAACGGGAGATCGATGTTCATTATGTACTCAGCAAACCCACAAAGAATGACTTGAAAAGCAGCAGCCTGTTTTTCTGTCCAACTTTTGAGACAGTGAACCGTACCATTGGCCTCCCCCATGTTCAGAGAGGCACCCCTCCCCCGCCCCAAGGATTAGTGCCACAGAATGGCGTTTCCCTTATCGCTATCCCATCAGGAACCTTTATTTAGATTGATTCAAACCTTCACTGTTGGTGGGTGGTCCATTGACTAGGAGCCAGCAGAAGGCCTTTTTTCATCTTTGCCATTTCTAAATAATTGCCTGTGCATTATCTGGAGGAAGTAGGTTCCCGAATGCCCTCTGCATGAGGGCTAGGAACAGTACAAACATTATATGGTGTGAGAAGAGAGGAGGTAGGAAAAAGGGTGGCTGGAGTTATCAGTAAAGTGGACATCGAAACACAGAAACACAGAAAAATAGGTGCAGGTATAGGCCATTTGGCCCTTCGAGCCAGCACCGCCATTCAATATGATCATGGCTGATCATCTAAAATCAGTATCCTCATTCCTGCTTTCTCCCCATATCCCTTTAGCCCTAAGACCTACATCGAACTCTCTCTTGAAAACATCCAGTGAATTGGCCTCCACTGCCTTCTGTGGCAGAGAATTCCACAGATTCTCAACTCTCTGGGTGAAGATGTTTTTCCTCATCTCTGTCCTAAATGGCCGACCACTTATTCTTAAACTGTGGCCCCTGGTTCTGGACTCCCCCAAAATTGGGAACATGTTTCCTGCCTCCAGCGTGTCCAAACCCTTAATAATCTTATATGTTTCAATAAGATCCTCTCTCATCCTTCTAAACTCCCCCAACATTGGAAACAAAATTTGTGCATGTAGCCTGTCCAATCCTTTGAGAATTTAATTTGACGTCTCACTCTTTGATAAATGTATTGATTGATAGAAGTTTCATGCATGTGTTTCCTAAAAAATTGTAAGCATCATTTTACCTGAGTTTAGTTTAGAGATATGGTGCGGAAACAGGCCTTTTTCAGCCCGCTGAGCCTGCACCAACCAGCGATCCCCGCACACTAGCACTATCCAACACACACTAGGGACAATTGTACATTTGCACCAAGCCAATTAACCAACAAACCTGTACGTCTTTGGAATGTGGGAAGAAACCGAAGAGCTTGGAGAAAACAGTTATGGAACGTACAAACAGGGAGAACGTATAAGCTCCGTACAGACAGCACCTATAGTCAGGATCGCAGTTGGGTCTCTGGCATTGTGAGGCAGCAGCTCTACCGCTACCCCACCGTGTTGGGAAATCTTTATTCATTTACTTCCATTTATTAACTGAACTAATATATTAAATGATGTAGCTTTGGCTGAGCTGAAAGAGTTCAGTCACCACAGTTGGTACCGACCCGCCCACCGCAGTTGGTGAACCCACCCGGTAGGCCCGGCTTGCCCGTCCTTGACTGGGACCTCGCCCACTCGCCTGCCACAGACTGAGGACCTACCTGGTAGGCGCAACTCGCTCACCGCGGGTGATAGGCCCCCCGTCGCACACCGGAACCCTCCCAGATGGCCGAGACCGAGGTCTCGCCTGCTGTGGAGGGGGGATCTTAAAGAAACATATAAAATTCTTAAAGGATTGGACAGGCTAGATGCAGGAAAAATGTTCCCCATGCTGGGGGAGTCCAGAACCAGGGGTCACAGTTTAAGAATAAGGGTTAGGCCATTTAGGACTGAGATGAGGAAAAACGTTTTCACCCAGAGTGGCGAATCTGTGGAATTCTCAGCTACAGAAGGCAGTGGAGGCCCATTCACTGGATGTTTTCAAGAGAGAGTTAGATATAGCTCTTAGGGCTAATGGAATCAAGGGATATGGGGAGAAGGCATGAACGGGGTACTGATTTAGGATGATCAGCCGTGATCATATTGAATGGCAGTGCCCGGTGCTAGCTCGAAGGGCCGAATGGCCTACTCCTGCACCTATCTTTCTATGTTTCTACGGACGGAAGGCCTGGGAACCCACCAGGGAGGCATGGTCACCCACCCAGTGAGGAAGCAGTCGGAAGGAGGGCCGGTGAGCAGATCGGCCTTGACGGGGGAGTGGGCCGCAGCAGCCTGGGGTTCGGCTGGACCGGGCGCCGCTCCGAGAGGCCGAGCACGTGGACCGCACGCGGCCTACAGCGGTGGAGCATCGTCGAAGGACACCGCGGCTATGCTTGGCCAGGCCAACCGTGCAACGTGCCTGGACAACAGACCTTCATGGTCAGGCCAAGATCCCTGGGCTTACTACAACTGGGGCTGCAAAATGGCACCACACTACTCTGGATCCCGCTGAGTTACTCCAGCTTTTTGTGTCTATCTTCGGTAGACTCTGCACACTGTCTCACTGTACCACTGCTGTACACTTGTACTGTATCTGAGATGCTTATCTAATATGTTTCTAAGTCCTTAGATATAGTGATACTTGCACTGAACTGTGTAGAAAAACTAATTTCACTCTACCTTGGTACATTTGACAAGTAAAGTACCGTACCAAATGATTACAGTAGGTGTGTATTGTCGTATGCACCAGGGTGCAATAAAATCCCTTGCTCGCACGAAGCTCAGACATGAAGCAGTTTACAGGGTAATGATAGATGCAGCAATAACTGCAACGGGCATTGCAAAACAGCCGAATGATGAAAAGATTGGAGTGCATTCTGAATTGGTGCAAAACAATACTAAAGGCATTGAAGTGACCAGTCATTCATCAAATGAAACGTATCATCCAGAGACTCAAATTCAAATCTCACCACGGCATAAAATCATGAGAGGAATAGATCGGGTAGAGGCACAGAGTCTCTTGCCCAGAGTAGGAGGACCAGAGGACATGGGTTCAAGGTGAAGGGGGATATATTTAATAGGAATCTGAGGGAAGCTTTTTCACGAAAAAGGGTGGTGGATCATCAGGTCAGAAGGTCGTAAGGAATAGGAGTAGAATTAGGCCATTCGGCCCATCTAGTCGACTCCTCCATTCACTTATGGCTGATATCTTTTCTTCCTAAGCCCATTCTCCTGCCTTCTCCCCATAACCGCTGACGCCGGTACAAATTAAGAATCTATCTATCTCTGCCTTAAAAATATCCACTGATGGCCTCCACAGCCTTCTGTGGCAAAGAATTCAACAGATTCACCACCCTTTGTGTAAGGACATTTCTCCTTATCTCTCTAAAAGAAGGGGCCGATTCGGAGGTCCAAGCCGCTGAGGATATTCTCCTGTTCCGACGTCTGAGTTCCATCATCCCGACGAGCAGGCCTGAACATCGGGCCACCCGTAGCGGCGACTATGGAGGGCTCGGGAGGCCCCAACCACGGGTGGACAACACAGGACAACAGAGGAGGAGGACTGAACTTTGGTGCCTTCCCTCACAGTGGGAAACTTTGATCCCGCTGTGGGGATGTTTATGTTAAAGACTATCGTGTTCTGTGCTCTTTTTTATTCGTATGGCTGCATGGTGACCACAAAGTTCACTGTACCAATTGGTACATGTGACAATAAATGCCTCTTGTATCTTGTCTCTTGTCTCTTGCCTCTTGTCTTGTCCTTCGGCCCACCGAGTCCACACAGACCAGCGCCCCCCCCCCCCCCCCACCCCCCATATTAACACTATCCTATGCACACTAGGGACAATTTACGCTTATCCCAAACCAATTAACCTACAAACCTGTACATCTTTGGAGTGTGGGAGCAAACGGGAGAGCTCGGAAAAACGCACGCAGGTCACGGGGAGAACGTACAAACTCCATACAGACAGCACCCGTAGTGGGGATCAAACCCAGGTCTCCGGCACTGCAAGTGCTGTAAGGCAGCAACTCTACCACTGTGCCATCGTGATTGTTCACTTTTTTCAATTCCCTTCCATTTCTGAGGGTTGTGAGCACAGGAGAGTGGTGTGGGGTCAACAATAGTGCCAGCACTTGTTTTGCTGCTACCAGGGACACATGATGAATGGGAGGAGGCCGGTGAGGCCTATGCCGATCAGCATTGGCCACTTCTCTTTGATTTACTATTGGTAACCTGGGCATCACTGGCACAGCCAGCATTTATTGACAGCTGTTAACTGCATGACTTGCTTGGCCTTGGTTAAAGAGTGATAAAGTCATACAGAACCGGAAACAGGCTCTTCAGTCCAACTTGCCCATGTTGCCCAAGATGTCACATCTACACTAGTTCCATCTGCCTGCATTTGCCCCATATCCCTCCAAACCTTTCCCATCCATGTACCTGCCCAAATATCTTTAATCCGTAGTTATACATGGTAAATGGTAGGGAATTGAGGAATGCTGTGGAACAGCAGGATCTAGGAATAACTGTGCATAGTTCCCTGAAGGTGGAATCGCATGTAGATAGGGTGGTAAAGAAAGCTTTTGGTGTGCTGGCCTTTATAAATCAGAGCATTGAATATAGGAGTAGGGAAGTAATGTTAACATTGTACAAGGCATTGGTGAGACCAATTCTGGAGTATGGTGTACAATTTTGGTCGCCTAATTATAGGAAGGATGTCAACAAAATAGAGAGAGTACAGAGGAGATTTACTGGAATGTTGCCTGGGTTCCAGCAACTAAGTTACAGAGAAAGGTTGAACAAGTTGGGTCTTTATTCTTTGGAGCGCAGAAGGTTGAGTGGGGGCTTGATTGAGGTCTTTAAAATGATGAAAGGGATAGACAGAGTTGACGAGGATTAGCTTTTCCCATTGAGGGTAGGGAAGATTCAAACAAGAGGGGATGACATGAGAATTAAGGGACAGAAGTTTAGGGGTAACATGAGGGGGAACTTCTTTACTCAGAGACTGGTGGCTGTGTGGAATGATCTTCCAGCAGAAGTGGTGGAGGCAGGATCGGTTTTAACATTTAAAAGTAAAGTGGATAGGTATATGGACGGGAAGGGAATGGAGGGGTATGGTCTGAGTGCAGGTAGATGGGACTAGGGGAAAATAAATGGTCGGCACGGACTGGAAGGGCCGAGAAGGCCTGTTTCCGTGCTGTAATTGTTATATGGTTATATGGTTATATGGTTATAGTACCGGCCACAACCTGCCCAGAGCCACAGCATGGAAACAGGCCTTTCGCCTCACTGAATCCACGCCGACCAGTGCTCATCCTGTACACTAGCATCATTCTACACACTGGGGATAATTTTCAGTTTTTTTACCAAAACCAATTAACCTACAAACCTGTACGTGTACCTCGGAGCGTGGGAGGAAACCGGAGCACCCGGGGGGAAAAAAAAACGCGGTCATGGGGTGAACCTACAACTCCATACATACAGCACCCGTGGTCAGGTTTGAACACGGGTCTCTGGCGCTATAAGGCGGCAACTCTACCGCTGCGCCACCGCGCCGCCCCGTTCTGGCAACCCGTTCCATGCACCCATCACCTTTTGGGTGAATATGTTGCCCCTCAGGAATTACATTTCAGGCAACATTTAAGAGTCATCGAGGAGTCTTTTACTTTGAACACTCTGTTGTGTCTGACGTCATAGTTAGACTAGATCCGTTTTGAAAGGTAGATTGCATCCCATGAAGAGCGTAAGTGAAGCAGATGGGTTTTATAACAAAAATCTCTGGACCTGGGATACTCATTGATTTTTAATTTCCAGATTGTTAACTGAACAGTTGCTGTCACAAAGTCACAGGCTCGTACAATGTGGAAACAGGCTCTTCGGCCCAATTAACTCACACTGCCCAACATATTCCAATCTATGCCTGCCGGTGTTTAGCCCATATCCCTCCAAGCCTGTCTTATCCATGTACCTGTCTAATTGTTTCTTAAACTTTGGGATAGTCCATGCCTCAACTACCTCCTCTGGCAGCTCCTTCCGCCCATCCATACACCAGGGATGTAACGCTGAGGCTCTATAAGGTGCTGTTAAGGCCTCATTTGGAATATTGTGGGCAATTTTGGGCACCATATCTGAGGACGGATGTGCTGGCTCTGGAGAGGGTCCAGAGGAGGTTTACAAGAATGATCCCAGGAATGAGTAGGTTAACCAATGATGAGCGTTTGTCGGCACTAAGCCTGTACTCGCTGGAGTTGAGAAGAATGAGGGAGGACCTCATTGAAATGATCAGAATAGTGAAAGGCTTGGATTGGATGTGGAGTAGATTTTTCCACTAGTGGGAGAGTCTAGGACTAGGGGTCACAGCCTCAGAATTAAAGGACGTTCTTCTAAAGAGATAAGGAGAAATTTCTTTAGCCACAGGGTGGTGAATCTGTGGAATTCTTTGCCGCAGAAGGCTGTGGAGGCCGCCGCTGTATCTCTGGTCCGGTCTCCGGCTCCCGAAGTCCACAGGCCGATCTGGGCGGAGATTCACACTGGCGGCCCCCGGCAAAAGATCCCAGGACTCCGCGATGTTGAAGTCAATGCCGCCTGCGCTGGAAGCTCTGCAGCCCACAGCTCCACGATGTTGAAGCAGCAGGCCCAGCACTCCGGAGCTTCAAACGGCGATCCAGGTAAGGCATCGCCCGCTCCGCAATGATTCCAGTGCTGCGCCGCCACTGTAGCTCTGGCCCGGTCTCCGGTCTCCGGCAGGAAAGGCCGCGCCAATGCAGTTGGTAGGCCACGATAGGGGGGCGAGGACGCGGCTTGGAGAATTGAATTACCTATATTGTCATTCAGACCTTTCGGTCTGAACAAAATTTCGTGCCTGCAGTCATACATTTATTAAAAGTAACAAAACACACAATAAACACATATTTAACATCCACCACAGTGAGTTCACCAAACACCTCCTCACTGTGGTGGAAGGCAAAAGTCTTAGAGTCTCTGTCTTCTTCCCTCCTTGTTCTCCCTCTGCGCTGAGGAGATCCAGGCCTCCGATGTTGGCGTCCACCAGGCCCGCGGCCGAGCCTCCGAAACCGGGCCGCCGCCACCGCCGTCGCTGGAATGCCGGAACACCGCCACAGGGCCCGCTGCCGGAACGCTGGAGCACCACAGCTCCAAAGCCAGGTCGCCGCTGGAATGCTGGAGCACCGCAGCCTCGAAAGCCAGGTCGCCGCTGGAGCACCGCAGCCCCGAAAGCCAGGTCACCGCTGAAGCACCGCAGCCTCGAAAGCCAGGTCGCCGCTGGAATGCTGGAGCACCGCAGCCCCGAAAGCCAGGCCGCCGCTGGAGCACCGCAGCCTCGAAAGCCAGGCCGCCGCTGAAGCTCTGAAGCCGTGCCGCTGCTGCTGGAAGCTGGAAGGCCGCCAGCTCCGCCATTAGGGCCTCAGCACAGACGGAGACGGTGACGGGGGACACGACAAGAAAAGTCGCGTCCCCCCAAAGGGGGAGGCTAAAACCCCGTTTCTGCCACCCCCACACACATACACAGCCTAATAAACCCAAATAATCGCTAAAAACAGACACGAAGACAAAAATTAAATTAAAAAACAGACGGACTGCAGGTGAGCCGCAGCTGCCAAGCAGCGAATAGTCGCATCCTCTCCAGGAAGTGACTGGGAAATAGTTTCCCCCTTACCCTACCCTCCTCCCCCAGAAAGAAATACTAAACAAATCCTCCAGAACAAACTTTTAACAAACTAAAAATTAAAAAAAGATAGAAAAACAGACAGAGGCTGCCATCATGCGGCACCCCAATAATATAGGGGCCTGTTTCCGCACTGTATCTCTAAACTAAACTAAACTAACCTAAACCAACAAAGCTTGCTCCAGAGCAGAAATGTCATTAAGCTGGAAGCAGTGCAGTAAGATTTACTAGGATGTTGCCGCGGTTCCAGGGCCTGAGCTACAGGGAGAGGTTGGGCAAGCTAGAACTTTATTCCTCGGAGTGCAGGAGGCCGGGGGCCGATCTTACAGAGGTGTATATAAAATGATGCGAGCAATGAATGCACAGAGTCTTTGCCCCAGGGCAGGAGAATCAAGAACAAAAGTGCACAGGTTTAAGGAAGGAACTGCAGATGCTGGCTTAAACCGAAGATAGATACAAAATGCTGGGGGTAACTCAGCAGGACAGGCAGCATGTCCGGTGAGAAGGAATGTCTAAGGATCTCAGATCGAGGTCTGAAAAAGGGTCTCGACCAGAAACGTCACCCGTTCCTTCCATCCAGAAATGCTGCCTGTCCCACTGAGTTACTCCAGCATTGTGTGTCTATCTTCAGGCAGATTGTTCCTGGGTTTTGAGCGGTAGACGATGTAGGAAAAATAATGTGCATGTCAATTGATATATTCACTCCTCACTTGATGTTAGAAGCTCAAAGCTTGAAGGTCTCCTGATGGGAATTAAACTATTTTAGCAATTACATCATTGATTAATTTAAATTATATTTCCGAGGGTCTGGAAATGAAAGTGAAGTATTTATTCACACAACATATTATTCTCATATGTAGTTTTAGAACAAGGAAGGAGGTTTGATCCCAGGAATGACTGAGTGAACATATGGTGAGCGTTTGGAGGCACTGGGCGTGTATTCGGTGGGGGATGAGGGGGGAACCTAATTGAAACATACCGAATAGTGAAAGGCCTAGATGGAGTGGTTGTGGAGGAGGATGTTTCCTCTAGTGGGAGAGTCTGGGACCAGAGACCATAGCCTCAGAATAAAAGGACGTTCCTTTAAGAAGGAGATGAGGAGGAATTTCATTAGTGTGGTGGTGAATCTGTGGAATTCATTGCCTGAAAGCTGTGGAGGCAAAGTCAGTGGATATATTTAAGGCAGAGAGATTGTCACGTGTACCGAGGTTCAGTGAGAAGCTTTTTGGTGCATGCTAATCAATCATTAGAAGACAAGACGTGATTAGTCTTTGGAGCGCAGAAGGTTAAGGGGGGACTTGATTGAGGTCTTTAAAATGATGAAAGGGATAGACAGAGTTGACGTGGATAAGCTTTTCCCATTGAGGGTGGGGAAGATTCAAACAAGAGGGCATGACATGAGAATTAAGGGACAGAAGTTTAGGGGTAACATGAGGGGGAACTTCTTTACTCAGAGAGTGGTGGCTGTGTGGAATGATCTTCCAGCAGAAGTGGTGGAGGCAGGATTGATTTTAACATTTAAAAGTAAAGTGGATAGGTATATAGATGGGAAGGGAATGGAGGGGTATGGTCTTGGTGCAGGTAGATGGGACTAGGGGAAAATAAATGGTTGGCACGGACAGGAAGGGCCGAGAGGGCCGGTTTCCGTGCTGTAATTGTTATATGGTTATATGGTTATATGGTTATATGATTACAATCGAGCCGTCCACATCACTGATCACCCAACCGCAGGAAACCTACCAACTAGCGCCTTTTTGGGGGATTTGGGAGGAAGCTGGGTCATGTGAAGGAAGCCACGTGGCCACACTGAGAGCATGCAGACTCCGCACAATCAGAGGTGAGCATTGAGCCTCTACCTCTGGAGCAATGAGGCAGCATTGCTATCCTATGCACTGTGCCACTGTACCACCTAAGGTAAGTGAGGGGTTTGGAGGGGGAGGGAGGAGATGACGGTGGTCTGATGCATCCGCTGTCTTTCTTCTTCTGGGTGATGGTGGTTTTCTAGTAAAACTAACCAACAAACCTCATCAAGTCGCTGCGGTGCATCCTGCGTATAATCCTGGCGGCGAAGCTTTAGACTTTCAGACTTTGGAGACTCACCGCAGAAACCGGCTCTTCAGCCGACAGAAGCCCGCGCTGACCAACAATCACCCCGTACACCAGCACTATCCGACACACACACGGGACAATTTACAATTTTACCAAAGCTAATTAGCCTACAAACCTGCACGTTTTTGGAGCGTGGGATGAAACCGTAGCATCCGGAGAAAACCCACGCGATCACAGGGTGAACGTACGAACTTTGTACGGACAGCATCCCTAGTCAGGATCGAACCCGGGTCCCTGGTGTGTAAGGCAGCAACTCTACCGCTGCGCCACCGTGCCGCCATTAGTACTTTCTTCACTTGACCTCAGGACCACAACCACTATCTTCTACGTGGAACCAAGGAGCTACAGATGCTGGTTTATCGAAAAGCACAAAAGTCTGTTCGTTCTCCCGAGTGACCTGCGTGGGTTTTCCCCGGGAATCTCCGGTCTCCTCCCACACTCCAAAGACGCACAGGTTTGCAATCCGCGTCCCTGGCTCTGTAAAGGCAGCAGCTCCATCGCTGCACCACCGTGCCTCACTATTTAGCAAATCCAAGCTTACGGTGGCTAACTGTCAATTCCACTGCCTGGCCATCCTGGAATTCGCTGTCGGAAAATATATAACTTGGAACTAGAGAGAGTACAGAGGATAACTAGAGAGAGTACAGAGGAGATTTACTAGAATGTTGCCTGGGTTCCAGCAACTAAGTTACAGAGAAAGGTTGAACAAGTTAGGTCTTTATTATTTGGAGCGCAGAAGGTTAAGGGGGGGACTTGATTGAGGTCTTTAAAATGATGAAAGGGATAGACAGTGTTGACGTGGATAAGCTTTTCCCATTGAGGGCAGGGAAGGTTCAAACAAGAGGGCATGACATGAGAATTAAGGGACAGACGTTGAGGGGTAACATGAGGGGGAACTTCTTTACTCAGTGAGTGGTGGCTGTGTGGAATGATCTTCCAGCAGAAGTGGTGGAGGCAGGATCGATTTTAACATTTAAAAGTAAAGTGGATAGGTATATGGACGGGAAGGGAATGGAGGGGTATGGTCTGAGTGCAGGTAGATGGGACTAGGGGAAAATATATGGTCGGTACGGACTGGAAGGGCCGAGAAGACCTGTTTCCGTGCTGTAATTATTATATGGTTATATGGAACGCTTTACAGGCATTATAATATTCCCAAACTCCTTCCGTTGAGATAGTTGATTAAAATATAAGTGGAATTATTTAAAGTGATGATGGAGTGGGCAGGAATGTAATTAAAAATCTTTATTAAGATCATCGAGGGAGGAATGTCTTAACTTGGTTTGACCTACATTGACGTTGAATCCACACCATATTAGCCCAGTGACTAAGGAGCAAGGTAGCTACAGTTCATAGAGTTATAGAGTTGCACAACAGAGATATGGGCCTTCGCTCAACAGGTCCATGGCAAGCTTTTTGCCTATCTACACTGACCCTGTTTGCTCACATTTGGATCCTATCCTTCTAGGTGGTGGCTATATGGAACAAGCAATCCATGGAGATAATTGAAGCAGATACAACACAGCATTAAAAAAAACACAACTGCATGGATGGGAAAAATTTAGAGGAATATGGGTCAAACGCAAGCAAATTGGATGAGGCACCTTGGTTAGCATGGATGAGTTGGGCCAAAGGCCCTGTTTCCGTGCTGTGTGACTCTATGACTCCATGAGACGTTTCCTACCTAAGTTCCTGTAACAAGGAAGGATGACAAAAGACAATAGACAATAGGTGCAGGAGTAGGCCATTTGGCCCTTCGAGCCAGCACCACCATTCAATGTGATCATGGCTGGCTCTTTCTCCACAGTCAGTACGCCATTCCTACCTTCTCCCCATATCCCATGACTCCGCTATCTTTAAGCGCTCTAACTAGCTCTCTCTTGATAGCATCCAGAGAATTGGCCTCCACTGCCTTCTGCGGCAGAGAATTCCACAGATTCACAACTCTCTGGGTGAAAACGATTTTTATCATCTCCGTGAGGAAATGGCCACCCCCTTATTAGAAACATAGAAACATAGAAACATAGAAATTAGGTGCAGGAGTAGGCCATTCGGCCCTTCGAGCCTGCACCGCCATTCAATATGATCATGGCTGATCATCCAACTCAGTATCCCGTACCTGCCTTCTCTCCATACACTCTGATCCCCTTAGCCAGAAGGGCCATATCAAACTCCCTCTTAAATATAGCCAATGAACTGGCCTCAACTACCCTCTGTGGCAGAGAGTTCCAGAGACCCACCACTCTCTGTGTGAAAAAAATCCTTCTCATCTCGGTCCTAAAGGATTTCCCCCTTATCCTTAAGCTGTGACCCCTTGTCCTGGACCTCCCCAACATCGGGAACAATCTTCCTGCATCTAGCCTGTCCAACCCCTTAAGAATCTTGTAAGGTTCTATAAGATCCCCTCTCAATCTCCTAAATTCTAGAGAGTATAAACCGAGTCTATGCAGTCTTTGTTCATAAGACAGTCCTGACATCCCAGGAAACAGTCTGGTGAACCTTCGCTGCACTCCCTCTATGGCAATAATATTCTTAAACTGTGGCCCCTGGTTCTGGACTTCCCCCAACATGAGAACATGTTTCCTGATTCTAGCGTGTCCGATCCCTTAATAATCTTATATGTTTCATTAAGATCCCCTTTCATCTTTCTAAATTCCAGCGTATACAAGGCCAGTCGCTCCATTCTTTCAACATATGACAGTCCCGCCATCCGGGGAATTAACCTTCTGAGCCTACGCTGTACTCTCTCAACAACAAGAATGTCCTTCCTCAAATTTGGAGGCCAAAACTGCACACAATACTCTAGGTGTGGTCTCACTAGGGCCTTGTACAACTGCAGAAGGACCTCTTTGCTCCTAAACTCAACTCCTCTTGTTGTGAAGGCCAACATGCCATTAGCTAGAAATCTGAAATAAAAAGAATTCTAGAAATGGCTCAGGCAACATCAGTACAGATAGAATCAGTTTGAGTTTGTGTTTCATTTATTGTCACGTGTACTGAGGAACAGTGAAAAGCTTTTGCTGTGTGCTGACCAATCAGCGGAACGGCAACACATTATTAGGTATCAACAGAGTACAGATACACGATAAAAGAATGAAGCAAATGTGATGAGTGATTGCAGATCCACTTCTGAGACCAGCACACAAAGAGCCGCCTGGCTTGCGTGCCATCTTGGATCCATCCGCACCTGTAATTAGTGCCATAGTCTAGTGTTGTTATCAAAGGAAGAATGTACATCATTTGAACTTTACCAGATTGAATTCTGGTTTGGCAAGTGTCTTCTGTGGAGAAATTCCTGTCATGCCCTTGCGATGTGAAGAAAGATGGATCTAAGAATGCAGGCACATAGTTCTTTGAAGGTGGCATCACGAGTAGATAGGGTGGTCAAAAAGGCTTATGGCACATTGGTCTTCATCAGTCAGAGTATTAAATCCAGTTGGGAGGTCATGTTCCAGTTATGTAAGATGTTGGTGAGGCTGCATTTAGGGTATTGTGTTCAGTTCTGGGCACCATGTTACAGGAAAGATATTGTAAAGTTGGAAAGGGTACAGAGAAGATTTAACAGGAAGTTGCCAGGACTCGAGGGGCTGAGCTACAAGAGGAGGTTGAGCAGTCCGGGACTCTATTCCTTGGAGCGCAGGAGAGTGAGGGGTGATCTTAGAGAAGTGTACAAAATCATGACAGGAATAGATCGGGTAGACGCACAGAGTCTCCTGCCAGGGTAGAGGAATCGAGAACCAGAGGACGTAGGTTTAAGGTGACGGGGGAAAGATTTAATAGGAATCTGAGGGGTAACTTTTTCAAACAAAGGGCGGTGGATGTATGGAACGAGCTGCCAGAGGTGGTAGTTGAGGCTGGGACTATTGCAAAGTTTAAGAAACAATTAGGCAGGTATATGGATAGGACAGGTTTAGAGGCATGTGGGCCAAATGCAGGCAGATGGAACTAGTGTAGATGGGACATGTTGGTCAGTGGGGGCAAATTGGACTGAGGGGCCTGTTTCCACGCTGTACGACTCTATAAAGGGCCTGTCCCACCAGCATGCAACTCTATGCGATGAACGCGATCAAACTAGAGGCGGGGGCCGCGCGGAGGTCGGGTGATCCCTGTACAGGGCCGCTCCCAAGAGCATGCGTCTGCATGCGGCAAGCGCAACCAAACCGGTAGTAGGGACCGTGTGGAGGTCGGGTGAGTGGCGCAACACGGGCCAAAGTGAGGCGAACTTGGAGCGATGTCTAAGGTAAGTTCGCCAGGACAGAGAGGGGCACACAGAGAGGGGCACAGAGGCACACACACACAGAGGGCCACGGAGCCACACACATAGAGGGTTACGGAGGTACCTACAGATAGGCTCATGGAGGCACGATATTGGGGCGGTGTGTAATGCGTCTAGGCGACTGCGAGCCGACAAGCTGTTGCCGCGCGGAATTTTTGGACATAGTCAGTTTTTCGGAGCCCCGCGCGGTGTCGGGACGAACTCGGGATGAACTCCGCACAATTCCGCACGTCTCCGGCGATCGAAGTGGGACCGGCCCCACGATGCCGGATGGCTCAAGCGACCACGTTAGGTCGCGCTAATCGCATAGAGTTGCATGCTGGTGGGACAGGCCCTTTACTCTCATTACACATGCGATGCGCTCTTATACACAGAATTCTCAGATGTCTTCTGTTTAACTTTAATGACTTTTCTTTGTAACCCGGGTAAAAGAGCCTTCTTATAGCCAGTGATGATCACACCTTAAACGGCTGTAGAGCAAGGCGTGGCGCGTACTCGACCCATCACCCAGACTTCAAACTCATCCTGGTGAAGGCTTGGCCGGACGCCACTTTCCCTACAAACATTAAAATGTGTCAGCAGCAATATTCGTAAAGTGCATTGGACATCCAACCAGTCTTCTGGGTACTCTTAAAACTTGGCCCGGCTCTAGCTTGGAGTCGTGCTGCGCTTGGAATTCGACCAAAAGCACTGGAGTTTGACACAAAAAGCAAAGCCATAATTGGTTTGTGCGATAAGTCAGTGGGGAGCTGGGGATTTGGATTTCTCTATAACCGAGTTGATTTGATTACAGGAATTAGGTCCTGTACCAATTTTTTTTTTAAATCAGAAATGAGCAAAGCTAAATATTCTTAAGCGAACCCCAAGGTGACTTGGCTTTCTCCAAGCCAACTTCTTAATTCACTTCAGATCCCCGTTGCAATGTATCTCGTGCTCCTTGGCAGTGGCTGAAGTGGGAATCCGATCGGCTGCCAGCGGTATGGACGGGGCACGCTGCCTAAATCCACATTGGACTGGGGAAGGCAGCTTTATTTTGTAGCAGTTGACTGATTTGGCTTCAGCTGCACACCAGAGTATTTCAACTGCAGAGGAGTCTGTCCAAAGATGGACTTCATCGTTGAATCATAGAATCACTCAGTAAGGAAACAAACTCCTTCAGCCCATCTCGTCCATCTTGACCATGATGTCTATCCATGACACAGTTATACAGTTTACTTTTGTTCAGTTTTTTTAGTTTAGAGATACAGCGCGGAAACGGGCCCTTCGGCCTACCGAGTCCGCAACGCCGGGCGATCCCCGCACGCTGACACTATCCTGCACGCACTAGGGACAATTTACACTTGGGTCTCAGGCGCTGCAAGCGCTGTAAGGCAGCAGCTCTACCGCTGCGCAACCTTGCTGCCCTTAGTTTATTGTCACGTGTACCGAGGTACAGTGAACATTTTTTTGTTGTGGACCAACTAGTCAGCAGAAAGACAAAAGATGATTACAATCGAGCCATGTACAGTTTTTAGACACACGAAAAGGGAATAACGTTCAGTGCAAGATAAAGCCCGCAAAGTCGGATCAAGGATAGTCTGAGGGACACCAATGAGGTAGATGGTAGTTCATAGAAACATAGAAACATAGAAAAATAGGTGCAGGAGTAGGCCATTCGGCCCTTCAAGCCTGCACCGCCATTCAATGTGATCATGGCTGATCATCCAACTCAGTATCCCGTACCTGCCTACTCTCCATACCCCCTGATCCCTTTAGCCACAAGGGCCACATCTAACGCCCTCTTAAATATAGCCAATGCTGCCTGACCCACAGAGATAGCATTTAGGTGCCTCTCATTACCTCACGATCCCATCCAACGCTGCTCCACCAAACTCTACCGTTGATCTGCGTTCTGCTTTCTATAACTCGACCATTTTTTTGTGGCCTCAACTACCTTCTGTGGCAGAGAATTCCAGAGACTCACCACTCTCTGTGTAAAGAATGTTTTCCTCATCTCGGTCCTAAAAGAATTCCCCCTTATCCTTAGACTGTGACCCCTTGTTCTGGACTCCCCCAAAATCGGGAACAATCTTCCAGCATCTAGCTTGTCCAACCCCTTAAGAATTTTTTAAGTTTCTATAAGATCCCCCCTCAATCTTCTAAATTCCAGCGAGTACAAGCCGAGTCTATCCAATCTTTCCTCATATGAAAGTCCTGACATCCCAGTCACCAATGAGGTAGATGGTAGTTCAATGCCGCTCTCTGGTTGTGAGGATGATAATAATAATGATAATAATTCCACCTGCCTTCATTAAACCTTTGCAGCAACAGTAGAGCCCTTTCTACCTATTCTTTTTCTCCAGAGATGTGCCTGACCCACAGAGATAGCATTTAGGTGCCTCTCATTACCTCACAATCCCATCCAACCCTGCTCCACCCAACTCTACCGTTGATCTGCATTCTGCTTTCTATAACTCGACCATTTTTTTGTGTTGCACTCAACAACGATCCCATCAAGCCACCCCTATTCTCATGAAAGTCATTTAAGTGTAAGTCATGAAAGTATTACAGACAACAAAGGTTCCAGCCCTGAGCTCTGTGGTGCACCACCTGTTGCAGACTTCTAGTCAGAAAAACACCCCCTTCCACCGCAACCGCCTTCCTTCCCCCTCAACAATTTACCAACGATATTGGGACCTTTGTGCCTTAAAGATTTCAGACCTTGATAAGTAAGGGCATCAAGGGTTACGTGGCGAAGGCAGGAGTATGGGGTTGGGAGCGTAAAATGGATGTAGCATGGTGGAATGGAGGAGTTGGGCTGAATGGCCTAATTCTGCTCCTCTTTCTTGAGATAGGATCTAATGATCATGAAAGATTGTGTCAAAGGACTTTGTCATGGAGTCAGAGAGAGACGGAGAGTGATGTAGTGCAAAAACAGGCCCTTCGGCCCAACTTGCCCACACCGGCCAACCTGTCCCAGCTACACTAGTCCCACCTGCCTGCGCTTGGTCCATATCCCTCCAAACCTGTCCTATCCATGTACCTGTCTAACTGTTTCTTAAACGTTGGGATAGTCCCTGCCTCAACTACCTCCTCTAGTAACTTATTCCATTCACCTACCACGCTTGGTGTGAAAAAGTTACCCCTCAGATTCCATTTAAATCTTTTCCCCTTCACCTTGAACCTATGCCCTCAGAGGGTGGTGGAGGCTGGTTCTCTGGATGCTTTCAATAGAGAGCTAGATAGGGCTCTTAAAAATAGTGGTGTCAGGGGATATGGGGAGAAGGCAAGAACGGGGTACTGATTGGGGATGATCAGCCATGATCACATTGAAGGGCGGTGCTGGCTCGAAGGGCCGAATGGCCACCTCCTGCACCTATTGTCTATTGTCTGTTGTCAATTGATCCTCGATTCCCCTACTCTGGGCAACAGATTCTGAGTATCTACCTGATCTATTCCTCTCATGATTTTATACAGCTCTATAAGATCACCCCTCATCCTCCTGCACTCCAAGGAATAGAGACCCTGTCCATTCAACCTCTTCCCCATAGCTCAGACCCTCTAGTCCTGGCAACATCCTCGTAAATCTTCTCTGAACCCTTTCAAGCTTGTCAATATCTTTCCTATAACATGGTGCCCAGAACTCAAGTCCAAGTAAGCCATGGCCATTGCTCTGCCTTCATAAATTCTCTTAGTTATCTCCTCAGAAAGCCTCAGCCAGATGTGGGAGACATGATGAAGCCATATTGACTTCTTCTAATCAGACCCAGCCTCTTCAATCAGTCCCAATCTTTCTGAGTGGACATTAATCCTGTTCCTCAGAAACTTCGCCCAGAACCTCTCTACCTCTGATGCCTTCATCGCGTGTCTCAAGATTGTTCATCAAAAGTACTAATCAGTTCTTTTCCAGGGAGGATAGACACAAAATGCTGGAGTAACTCCGCGGGTCAGGTAGCATCTCTGAAGAGAAGGAATAGGTGACGTTTTGGCTCGGGACGCTTCTTCAGACCAGAGTCTGAAGTCTGGAGTCTGAAGAAGGGTCTTGACCTGAAACGTGTGTCTGAAGAAGGGTCTCGATCCGAAACGTCACCTATTCCTTATCTCCAGGGACCCTGCCCGACCCGCTGAGTTACTCAAGCATTTTGTGTCGATCTTCGGTGTAAACCAACATCTGCAGTTCCTTCCTACACAGTTCCTGTCCAGGCACCGGCTATAAAACTAATCAGCAGGGGTAGGAACCACAATGGAATCAAACTTTGTGGGAAAAGTTTGCAGTAATTCTCACAGATAGTTGCGAGAGAAAAAAACAACTAATGGAACAATAACAGTAATGTTGACAACAACTGTGCTCGGAAACAACATTTAATTGAAGTGCTTTGAATGAGATTGTCTATGACCTACGGTTAGGCTTTTCCTGTTGAATACTGATTTTGCAAGTTACTCTGCGAGCACGATAGCTCAGCCTGCTGATGTTATCAGTGTGGCAGAGTAATGTATTCACATGGTTTTAACTCACCCTGAACCCAGGATCCCCCCCGGGTTGCGTCCTTAGCCCCAGACTGTGTGGCCAGGGTCAGCTTCACCTCCATCATGATAACACCGTGGTGGTGGGCCTGATCTCCGATAACGATGAGAAGGCCTACCGGGAGGAGGTGGCTGATCTGGCACTCTGGTGTCAGATTCCTCTCTTGAATGCCATTAAAACTAACAAACTGACTGTGGGCTTTAGAAGGGCACAACATCCGAGGATGTACACGCCACTGGGTATAAATGGGACTGCTGTGGATAGGGTGAGCTGCTTTAAATACCTGGGAGTCCACATCTCAGAGGATCTAACATGGACATCACACACTGCTGCACTGGTGAGTAAGGCAAGGCAGCGCCTTTACCACCTCAGGCAGCTGAGGGAATTCAGAGTCTCTCTGAGGATCCTCCAGTGCTTCTACTCTGGTGCTTGTGTTACTTGTGTTAAAAGTAAAGTGGATAGGTATATGGACGGGAAGGGAATGGTGGGGTATGGTCTGAGTGCAGGTAGATGGGACTAGGGGAAAATGAATGGTCGGCACAGACTGGAAGGGCCGAGAAGGCCTGTTTCCGTGCTGTAATTGTTATATATGGTTTTATATATATATGGTTATCTTGGCCGGCAACATCACTAACTGGTTTGGGAACTGCTCTGCCCAGGACAGGAAGGCTCTGCAGAGAGTAATGTGTTCAGCCAAATGCACTATGGGAACTGCACTCGCCCCCCTGCAGGACCTATACACCAGGAGGTGCAGATCCAGAGCCAGCAACATTATGGGGGACCCCTACCACCCCAGCAACAGACTGCTCCAGCTGCTACATGTGTGCGTATGTGTATGTGTGGGTGCGCATGTGTGCATGTGTGTGTGTGTGTGCATGTGTGTGTGCATGTGTGTGTGTGTGCATGTGTATGTGCGCGAGTGTGTGCGTGGGTGAGTGTGTGTGTGTGAGCGTGTGTGCGCATGTGCGCATGTGTGCACGTTTGTGTATGCGTGTGTGTGTATGTGCGTGCGAGATTGTGTGTGCGCGAGCGTGCGCGTGTGTGTGTGTGTCTGTTACGTAGCTGATCGGGATGAACCATGATGAAGTTTTCTTTCTCCAGACTCTCTTTACAGGCTGCAATGAGGTACGCAGCCATCTCCTTCTCATCGCAGCCGTTCAAAGTGCAGCGTGCTTTGTGGGAGATATTCTGACCGTACAGGACAGATCTCATGAATCGCTCTGTGTAGGCAGGAGCTGCAATTGCTGCAACTTCAGTTCTCGACCCGAAACGTCACCCATTCCTTCTCACCAGTGACGCTGCCTATCACGCTGAGTTACTCGAGCATTTTGTGTCTATCTTTAATGAATTGCTCTAAACTGTGACATGGAAACATAGCCATATGAGTAAGCTTCACTAAAGGGCAGACACAGAAACTCACTCAAAGGCCGACTCCCACTGGAACTGAGCCATTTTAGAGTCACGATGTAATGCTGGTGAGGGCAAGGGCTTAGTATTTAGCTACTGTTAGAAACATAGAACATAGAAAAATAGGTGCAGGAGTAGGCCATTCGGCCCTTCGAGCCTGCACCGCCATTCAATGTGATCATGGCTGATCATCCAACTCAGTATCCCGTATCTGCCTTCTCTCCATACCCCCTGATCCCTTTAGCCACAAGTGCCACATCTAACACCCTCTTAAATATAGCCAATGAACTGGCCTCAACTACCGTCTGTGGCAGAGAATTCCAGAGACTCACCACTCTCTGTGTAAAGAATGTTTTCCTCATCTCGGTCCTAAAGGAATTCCCCCTTATCCTTAGACTGTGACCCCTTGTTCTGGACTCCCCCAACATCGGGAACAATCTTCCAGCATCTAGCTTGTCCAACCCCAACTGTTGAAGTCATTCTAAGTGTTTAGATACAGTAACTGTGCGGCACGGTGGTGCAGCGGTACAGTTGCCGCCTTACAGTGCTCACAGCGCCGGAGACCCGGGTTCGGTGCCGACTACGGGTGCTGTCTGTACGGAGTTTACATGTTCTCACCGTGACCTATGTGGGTTTTCTTCTAAGACCTTCGGTTTCCCCCGACACTCCAAAGACGTTAATTGACTAGCTAAATGCCTAAATTGTCCCTCGTGTGTGTAGGGTAGTATTAATATGCGGGGAGCGCTGAATGACGCAGGCCCGGTATCCCTAAAACTAAACGGAACTAAATGTGACAGGTATTCACCATGCATCAAGGCCTCACGAAGAACAACTTAATATTGATTAAATGAATTGATTTATATTCATAGAGTTGCAAAGTGAACTATCCACTTTCTCCTGCAGTTTAAACCCTATATAGATACAGTATTGCCCACGTTGCACCAAGGTGTGTGTGGATCGCGGATCGGCCTCTACAGACATCTGCAGACCCACAAGTAGACGACCCGATGGAGCGGAGAGGACTGTCATACTCGTTCCGAGTGACCGCTGATGATGATGATGATGAGTTCACACCCTTTGCAGGTTGTGATATTTTCTGCAAACAGCTTCAGGGTAACAAATGCAAACAAACCTTTTCGAGGCTCCATTGTGATCAATGTTTAGTTTTGTTTAGTTTAGATTAGTCCCGAGATACGATGCCACAACAGATGCACCGAGTCCGTGCCGACAAGCGATCCCTGTGCACTAGCACTACCCCTACACACTAGGGACAGCTTACGATCTTTACTGAAGTCAATTAACCTACAAGCCTGTACGTCTTTGGAGTGTGGGAGAAAAACCGGAACACCCGGAGAAAACCCACGTGGTCACAGGGAGAACGTACAAACTCTCTGAACAAACCATATAACCATATAACGTATAACCATATAACAATTACAGCACGGAAACAGGCCATCTCGGCCCTTCAAGTCCGTGCCGATCAACTTTTTTCCCTTAGTCCCACCTGCCTGCACTCATACCATAACCCTCCATACCCTTCTCATCCATATGCCTATCCAATTTATTTTTAAATGATACCAACGAACCTGCCGCCACCACTTCCACTGGAAGCTCATTACACACAGCTACCACTCTCTGAGTAACGAAGTTCCCCCTCATGTTACCCCTAAACTTCTGCCCCTTAATTCTAAAGTCATGTCCTCTTGTTTGAATCTTCCCTATTCTCAAAGGGAAAAGCTTGTCCACATCAACTCTGTCTATCCCTCTCATCATTTTAAAGACCTCTATCAAGTCCCCCCTTAACCTTCTGAACCTAATTAATATAAAAGATAGATGTAAAATGCTGCAGAAACTCAGAGGGTCAAGCAGCGTCTCTGGAGAAAATGGATAAGAGATGTTTCAGGTCGGGACCCTTCTTCAGACTGATAGTGGCCGGGAGAGTGGAAAGAAATTGCAGAGGCTCCCGGCTAGTGTTGTTGTTGCTGTTGTTCGTCCTTCGTAATCGAAGAACACCATGACTTCAGTGTTTTGGAGGTGACTGGTGAGACCAATCCGGGCGCGGAAGGCTCGCCCGCGTATGGGACACAGTTGGGTGGGCACTGCAGCAGAAGTTGAAGTGGCTCGAGCCTCACTTACGGTGCGTTTCCTCTGAAGCTGGCCATTCCAGTCCGTGCCGACCATTTATTTTCCCCTAGTCCCATCTACCTGCACTCAGACCATACCCCTCCATTCCCTTCCCGTCCATATATACCTATCCACTTTACTTTTAAATGTTAAAATCGATCCTGCCTCCACCACTTCTGCTGGAAGATCATTCCACACAGCCACCACTCTCTGAGTAAAGAAGTTCCCCCTCATGTTACCCCTAAACTTGTTAAAGTAATGTTAAATCTCTGTTAAAATGGCCAGGTCCATTTGGCTTTGGCCTCTGGAACTCAACTCTCCCACTTGTGGAAACATCCTATTCACATCCACCCTCTCCGGGCACTGAATCCAGTGTTTCCTGCGTTCCTTTGTAGATGAGCAAAGTTGTAGGAGGTGAGTGGGAAGCATTGATTTGTTTTTTTAATCCAGCATTTCCTATGTTCCCAGATAAATCCCTGCAAACACGTTCAGCTGCCATCCCACTTAATTCACACAAAGAGTGTTGCGCTCGGGAGATTGAACAAGATTATTCAGGCCAATTAACCTACAAACCTTAGTCTTAGGAGTGTGACAGGAAACTCCGTACACACAAGGACGTGTCGCACCCCGACCACTCCCTCTTTTCCCCTCTTTTCCCCTCTCCCATCGGCTAGCGAAATGGAAGTGTGAAAATGCACACACATGAACCCGGGTCTCTGACACTGTAAGGCAGCAACTCTACCACTGCGCCACCGTGCCACCCCTTTAGGATATCAATCCTGACCACCAAACTTCCCATCCCCAAGGGAAAGTAATGGCTGATCCATGCTGAGTTCAGCTAACCAGCACTGGATCGGGATCAAATATGATACCCAATGTGCGATGACCCATCTGGTCACCCTCCTGTATATCGGCGAGACTTAAGTGCAGGCTCGGCGATCGTTTCGCTGAACACCTCTGCTCAGTGTGCCTAAACCTATCTGATCTCCCGGATTGCAATGCAATTTAATTCTCCTCCCATTCCCACACTGACCTTTCTGTCCTGGGCCTCCACCATTGTCAGAGTGAGGCCCAGTGCAAATTGGAGGAATAACACCTCATATTTCATTTAGGCAGCTTACATCCCAGCGGTATGAACATTGACTTCTCTAACTTCAAGTAACCCTTGCATTCCCTCTCTCTCCATCCCCTCCTCATTCCCAGTTCTCCGACCAGTCTGACTGTCTCCCTTTTAACATTTTAAAGGGCCTGTCCCACCAGCATGCAACTCCATGCGATGAGCGCAACCTAACGTGGTCGCTTGAGCCATCCGGCGTCGCGGGGCCGGTCCCACTTCGATCGCCGGAGCCGTGTGGAATTGTGCGGAGTTCGTCCCGACATCGCGCGGGGCTCCGAAAAACTGACTATGTTCAAAAATTCCGCGCGGCAACGGCTTGTCGGCTCGCTGTCGCCTCAACGCATTACACACCGCCTCGACGTCGTGCCTCCATGACCCTCTCTGTAGGTGCCTCCGTGACCCTCTATGTGTGTGGCTCCGTGGCCCTCTCTGTGTGTGCCTCTGTGCCCCTCTCTGTGTGCCCCTCTCTGTCCTGGCAAACTTACCTTTAAGACTTCGCTCCAAGTTCGCCTCACTTTGCGCCGCGTTGCGCCACTCACCCGACCTCCGCGCGGCCCTCGTTGCCAGTTTGGTCGTGCTTGCCGCATGCAGGCGCATGCTGGTGGGAACGGCCCTGTACAGGGATCACCCGACCTTCACGCTGCCCCCCGCTTCTAGTTTGATCGCGCTCATCGCATGGAGTCGGATGCTGGTAGGACAGGCCCTTTACTCTGTTTGTTTTGTTGTCACCTTCTCCTAGCTGACAATGATCTATTCTGCACTGTCCATAACCCTTGTCTCTTTTGATGTCTCGTTTTCACACCTCACCCTTCTTTATCTCCGTGTCTCCCTCTCCCCCAGTCTGAAGAAGGGTCCAGACCCGAAATGTCACCCATTCCCTCTCTCCAGAGACGCTGCCTGTCCCGCTGAGTTCCTCCAGCACTTTGTGTCTATCTTCGACCCAGGTGGTGCCATCCTCTCAATGTAAACAAGGGAAATAAAGATCTCCGGAGGTAACACAAGACATGTGTTCACCGCACTATCAATGGGAGGAAACCAAGAAGCAGAGAAAATGTTGGTATGTTTTAGACCCCCCTCCCCCCGGCTCCCAAGTCCATATGACCCAAACCAACACAAGACTTCATTGTTAGTCCCTTACAAACAGAAACCACTCTAAACGTAAGCATAACAAAAACCTCATTAACAACAGCCTGTCTGCTGCTTGCTTCAAGCCACCTAAGGCTATCCAGAAAACCGGCAATTAGCAGTGAAAAGAATATCCTCTGTATTGATTAAGAAATTATGCTTCCCATTTTAAATGACTTCCTCATTTTGGATACAGATTCTGCAAGTTCAGCCTTAATAACTTACACATGTCAGCAGGCCCAGCAGCTAAAAGTAACACAAATAGGCCCCTGCATTAAAACGTTGCAGGCAGCGAAGCGGAATTGTATTTGTACTGCATGGTATGTCACTTTTACGCACCTTACACTTCATAAGGTCATAAGGGATAGGAGCCGAATTAGGACATTCGGCCCATCAAGTATACCCCACCATTCAATCATGGCTGATCTATCTCGCCCTCCTAACACCATTCGCCTGCCTTCTCCCCATAGCCTCTGACAACCATGCTAATCAAAAATCTATCTATCTCTGCCTGAATTATACCAACTGACTTGGCCTCCACAGCCTTCTGTGGCAAAGAATTCCACAGATTCACCACCCTCTGACTAAAGAAATTCCTCCTTATCTACTTCCTAAAAGAGCGTCCTTAAATATGACCTCTAGTCATCATTCTCCAGGACTGGGTAATGTTTCCCCCTCTACCCTCAAGCTCTGTGCTGAACTAGCACCAGTCCACACAGACATTTTTAACCAGTCCCTGCAAACATGTACTGTCCCTGCCTGCTTCAAGGTCTCCACTATTGTCCCTGTACCCAAAAAAGCAAGGATTGCTGGTCTTAATGACTACAGGCCTGTTGCACTGACCTCTGTAGTCATGAAGACACTTGAAAGGCTTGTGCTGGCCAAGCTGAAAAATATCACAGACCCCCTGCTGGACCCTCTGCAGTTTGCATACTGGGCCAATAGATCTGTGGATGATGCAGTCCACCTGGGCCTGCACTTCATCCTACAGCACCTAGACCGCCAGGGGACCTATGCGAGGATCCTGTTTGTTGATTTCAGCTCTGCATTCAACACCATTGTGCCAGAGCAACTACACTCCAAACTTTCCGAGTTGACTGTGCCTGAACCCCTCTGTCAGTGGACAGACAGGAAGCAGCATGTGAGGCTGGGAAAGCACATCTCGGACTCGCAAACCCTCAGCATTGGAGCATTGCAAGGCTGCGTACTCTCATTTACTCTCTCTACATCAACGACTGCACCTCCACTGACTCTGTCAAGCTTCTCAAGTTTGTGGCCATCGCAACAACTTGGAGCTCGATGCTCTTAAGACAGTGGAATTGATAGTAGACTTTAGGAGAGCTCCACCTCCCCTCACCCCACTCACCATCAACAACACCACTGTCACATCTGTGGAGTATTTTAAGTTCATTGGAACCATCATCTCCAAGGACCTTAAATAGGGGGCCACCATCGACTCCACGGTCAAGAAGGCCCAACAGAGGATGTACTTCCTGCGGCAGCTGAGGAAGCACAATCTGCCACAGGCAATGATGGTCCAATTCTATATGGCCATTGTAGAGTCTGTCCTCACCTACTCCATCATGGTCTGGTTTGGTTTGGCCACCAAGCACAACATCCGGAGACTGCAGCAAATCGTCCAATCAGCTGAGAAGGTTATTGGCTGCAACCTTCCCTCCATTGACGAACTGTACACTGCAAGGACCAGGAAGCGAGCGGGCAAGATCATCTCTGACCCCTCTCACCCTGGCCACAAACTCTTTGAATCACTTCCCTCTGGAAGGCGACTCCGGAACGTCAAAGCTGCCACAGCCAGACATAAAAACAACTTTTTTCCACGAGCAGTAGTTCTACTCAATAACCAAAAATCTGTAGCCTCCCTTTACTCTGGTATTTTATTTCATTCATATGTTTAAACTACAATCTATATAACTAAAAGTCTCATCTTGACCACTTCCTGTTTGCGTTGTATATTGATTTTAGAAAAAAACGCTACCTTATATCGCTATGATTTTGGTATCTTACTCACAGTCCTTCTCCACTGAGGCAGCCCTGAGGAATTTTCCTATCGATGAAAAATAATAAAGTCATGATTGTTTAAAAAATCTTGAGAACAGCTGATTAGTCCTCTCGCCTGTCAATCACCACTATGAAGGTAACGCCCCTTTCGGGGGGGTGGGGGGGCAGGACTATGAAACCCCGGATGCCTAGACGTGAATCAGTCACTGTTGAACATCGTGAGGGAGAGTTCACAACTGTGATTCGAAGCTGCGAATCAACAGAACTGTGGTCCCCATCTCCCCATCTCCCCATATCCCTTGATTCCACTAGCCCTTAGAGCTCTATATAACATTTTTCCTGCATCTAGCTTGTCCAGTCCTTTTATAATTTTATATGTTTCTATAAAATCCCCCCTCAGTCTTCTAAACTCCAGTGAATACTAGCCTAGTATTTTCAATCTTTCCTCATATGACAGTCCCACCATCCCAGGGATCAATCTCGTGAACTTACACTGCACTGCCTCAATCACAAGGATGTCCTTCCTCAAATTACGAGACGAAAACTGGACACAATACTCCAGATGTGGTCTTACCAGAGCCCTATACAACTGCAGAAGAACCTCTTTACTCCTATACTGAAATCCTCTTGTTATGAAGGCCAACATTCCATTAGCTTTCTTCACTGCCTGCTGTACCTGCACGCCAACTTTCAGTGACTGGTGTACAAGGAAACCCAGGTCTCGCTGCACCTCCACCTTACCTAACCTAACCCCATTGAGATAATAAATTGCCCCCTTGTTTTTGCCGCCATAGTGGATAACCTCACATTTATCTATATTATACTGGAAACACTTTTTCACACAGAGAGTTGTGAGTCTGTGGAATTATCTGCCTCGGTGGAGGCCGGTTCTCTGGATACTTTCAAGAGAGAGCTAGATAGGGCTCTTAAAGATAGTGGAGTCAAAGGATATGGGGAGAAGGCAGGAACGGGGTACTGATTGTGGATGATCAGCCGTGATCACATTGAATGGTGGTGCTGGCTCGAAGGGCCGAATGACCTACTCCTGCACCTATTGTCTATTGTCTGTTCACGCAGAGGTGGTTGGTATGTTGAATGAGCTACCAGTGAAGGGAGTTGGAGGCTGGAACTGTAACAACACAGTGAAAATTCTAATTGGTCCCTGGTGTACATATCACTGGGTCAGCACAGACTCGGTGGGCCGAAGGGCCTATTTTCATGCTGTATCTCTAAAGTCTAAAGGGCCTGTCCCACTAGCGCGCGATTACACACGGCAAGCGCGACCTACCGTGGTCGCTTTAGCCGCCCGGCCTCGCGTGACCCTGTCCCACTTCGATCGCCGGAGTCTCGTGGAGTTGCGCGGAGTTGTGTGGAGCTGGTCTCGACATCGCGTGGAGCTTTCAAAAACCGACACTGTCCAAAAATTCCGCGCGGCAAAATCCTGTCGGCCAGAATCGCATCGAGAACGTGAGTAACGTCTTGACGTTTTGACGTCGTGCGTCTTCAGCGTGGCGTTGCGTGATGACGTCACTGCCCGATGTCGTGCGACGCGCATGACCGCGACAGATAAATGCCAGCTGCAGCTGTTTCTGTGTGTGTTCCATGGTGATCACAGACAAGCAGCCTGCAGCCCACGTTTATATGATGAAAAATGACGTCATGCGCAACTTTCCCGCGGGCTTCGCACAAACTTCACGTTAACTCGCACCGGGATCGCCCGACCCCCACGCGACCCCCGCATCCGAATTTGTCGCGCTTGCTGTGTGTAATCGCGCGCTAGTGGGACAGGCCCTTAAAGATGTTGGGCGAGATAGCAGGGAACTTCCATCCTTGGTCAAGCTCACTTTTGCAGTAATGTCTTCAATTAATCTAAGGTGGGTAGCTGGAGAGAAGTTCACCGGCCTTGGATGGAGCAGTTCATCAACCTCACAACATTTCCCCGCTGGAGAAATAATCTTGAACGTGCTGCTCGTATGTCTAAAATTAGTCTGACTGTGTCTCAAGGGGACTGCCACTAAACCACAACTGGCCAACCTTGCAAAGTCATAGAAACCAATTATTGCAAATCCCAGCATTGCTTTGCTGGTGAAGGGCGGCACAGTACCGCAGCGGTAGTTGCTGCCTCTTGGAGCCTGAGACCTGGGTTCGACCCTGACGATAGCTGCTTCTTCTTCTTCTTCTGTCGTATGTCTTTTAGGCCTGCAGCTCCGTTGAGGCGAGCCAGGCCAACGTATCATCGTCCAGGTCAATCAGACCTTGTTCACCATTCGGTGGCCGGTGTTTGGGCAACTGGTGACGATGTGATCCACTGTCTGTGTTGGGTCCCCACACTCGCAGGAGGCGCTCGCTGTCCACGAGGCCCCACCTCTTCATAGAAACATAGAAACATAGAAAAATAGGTGCAGGAGTAGGCCATTCGGCCCTTCGCGCCGGCACCGCCATTCAATGTGATCATGGCTGATCATCCAACTCAGTATCCCGTACCTGCCTTCTCTCCATACCCCCTGACTCCTTTAGCCACAAGTGCCACATCGAACACCCTCTTAAATATAGCCAATGAGCTGGCCTCAACTACCTTCTGTGGCAGAGAATTCCAGAGACTCACCACTCTCTGTGTAAAGAATGTTTTCCTCATCT
Organism: Raja brachyura; assembly: GCA_963514005.1. Next base: position 141,974,487 of record OY740782.1, on the reverse strand, counting down.
CGGTCCTAAAAGAATTCCCCCTTATCCTTAGGCTGTGACCCCTTGTTCTGGACTCCCCTAACATCGGGAACAATCTTCCAGCATCTATCTAGCTTGTCCAACCCCTTAAGAATTTTGTAAGTTTCTATAAGATCCCCCCTCAATCTTCTAAATTCCAGCGAATACAAGCTGAGTCCATCCAGTCTTTCCTCATATGAAAGTCCTGACATCCCAGGAATCAGTCTGGTGAATCTTCTCTGTACCCCCTCTATGGCAAGAATGTCTTTCCTCAGATTTGGAGACCAAAACTGTACGCAATACTCCAGGTGTGGCCTCACCAAAACCCTGTACAACTGCAGTAGAACCTCCCTGCTCCCATACTCAAATCCTTTCGCTATGAATGCTAACATACCATTTGCTTTCTTCACTGCCTGCTGCACCTGCATGCCTACTTTCAAAGACTGGTGTACCATGACACCCAGGTCTCGTTGCATCTCCCCTTTTCCTAATCTGCCACCATTCAGATAATAGTCTACCCTCATGTTTTTGCCACCAAAGAGGATAATCTCACATTTATCCACATTATACTGCATCTGCCATGCATCTGCCCATTCACTCAGCCTATCCAAATCACCCTGCAGCCTCCAAGCATCCTCCTCACACCTAACTATACCCCCCAGCTTGGTGTCATCTACAAATTTGGAGATGTTGCATTGAATTCCCTCGTCCAAATCATTAATATATATTGTAAGTAGCTGGGGTCCCAGCACTGAGCCTTGCGGTACCCCACTAGTCACTGCTACTAGTTCATCGCTACTCCATAGCGTCTGACGCCTGTCCTCAAGCGGTTGAGGGTTGTCCACTGCTTTCGGGGCAGGTCCTGGCCAGGGACCTCCATGGGATCATCCATGTAGTGGAGTAGCCTAGATGGTTCAGCTGACTTCCACTGGTCTCTCTCCATCTCGTCTTGACCCAGGCGGCCTTGGGAGCATCAGCCGGTGTTGTGCAGAGCAGCTCATGGGCTTGCGTGGCAAAGGGGCGCCGTGACTTGAGGCGCACTCGTCGTGGTGTCTCTGTGATGATCTGAAGGAGGAGGTGGGATTCACTGACCTGTCCCTTTCGAGAGAGGGACAGCGTGGGTTTTGTGGGCAACTACAGCTGCTGTTTTGTACGTACTATGTGCAGTGGCGTGGGTTTTCTACGGGTGCTCCGGTTTCTTCCCACACTCCAAAGACGAGCAGGTTTGTAGGTTAATTAGCTTTGGTAAAAATAAATTGCAAATTGATCCTAGTGAGTAATTTGGTGCTGGTGTACGGGGTGATCGCTACTCGGCGCGGACACGGTGGGCTTGTTTCTGCACTGTATTTCTCAAGTCGACAGTTTAGATTAGTTTAGTTTAGAGATACAGTGCGGAAACAGGCCCTTTGGCCCACTGGGTCCGCGCCGGCCAGCGATCCCCGCACATTAACACTATCCCACATTTTTACATTTACCAAGCCAATTAACCTACAAATCTGCACGTCTTTGGAGTGTGGGAGGAAACCGAAGAAAACTCGGTGAAAACCCACGCAAATCACGGGGAGAACGTACAAACTCCGTACAGACAGCACCCATAGTCAGGATCGAACCCGGGTCTCCGGCGCTGCATTCGCTGTCAGGCAGCAACTCTACCGCTGCGCCACCGTGACCGCCGTAAAAGTCCCAAGTCTAATGTGACATTTTCATTATTCACACCATTGCAAACTATTTAACAGTGCAAATAAACTCTACGCCAAAAATATTGCTCAACTAAAGGTCGATAATCTTTTGGTATCGCAGATAGTCAGAATTGGCATGAGACAACCTCACGTCTTTTCCACTGGATTCAGCAGAGACTCAGATCTTTTCATGCACTGACAAAAAAATAATATTTTTTATTGTTTTTTCTAAAGAACAGACTGCACTTCCAGGAGATGACACTCCACCCCATCAAGTAGGCAGTTTCCTGAGGTGAAAGGTACAGTATGTTCACTGGGTGTGTTTGCCAGCACTTTCCATCGCCAGCTGTATAGGTTTAACAAAATAGAAAGCCAGTTTAAATTGTGTTATGTTAAGAGTCTTGGAACTAGGACTGGGCATAGACAAGCTAGGAGTTGGATTTTTGATTTTGCCATTCGCAAGTTTCGTGTACCTCTGAATGAAGTTGATTTTCTTTAATGATTCTTTAAATTGATATATTCCCAGACCGTGTATATGTTAGCACCTTGGACAATGAAGGAATTTGAAAACCTGTCTAGTTTTTTTTTTAAATGTGCATATTTGGTACATGTAGCAATCTATTCACTGGGCGGAAAGCACATTTCATATTAAAAAAAAGAAAATAGATAAAAAATGCAGGAGTAATGCAACGGGACAGGCAGCATCTCCGGTGAGGGTGACGTTTCGGGTCAAGACCCTTCGTCAAAATGGCGAAGAAAAATTACAAATGAAAAATCTGCTAAGATCATTTCTGTGCATCAATCCCATTCGTTTCTAAAGGAGGCTATTTACTCTAGTAATTACAGTTGAATTGCAAACTCTGGTGGGAACCTATTCCTGGTAGATTTTAGTTTTGGTTTTTAGTTTTAGTCATACAGCGCTTCGATAAAAATTGTAAATTGTCCCTGGTGTGTAGGATAGTGCTAGTGTACGGGGTATGTCTCAGTGAGCCAAAGGGCCTGTATGCGACGGCTGATGGGTTTGGAAGGTGAGGACAGGGGGGATGTTATGAGTGGAGGGAGGGGGAGTAAGAGCAGAGCTGCAGCATACAGCAGAAACCCTCCAATATTTTCGCCACCTCCAAAGGGATCCCACTACAATAGACAATAGAAAATAGACAATAGACAATTGGTGCAGGAGTAAGCCATTCAGCCCTTCAGGCCAACACTGCCATTCAATGTGATCATGGCTGATCATCCCTAATCAGTACCCCGTTCCTGCCTTCTCCCCATATCCCCTGACTCCGCTATCTTTAAGAGCCCTATCTAACTCTCTCTTGAAAGTATTCAGAGAACCGGCCTCCACCGCCTTCTGAGGCAGAGAATTGCAATAAGGGCCACATCTTCCCAATTCCACTCCTCTCTGCTTTCCGCAGAGACCATTCTCTCCGTAACTCCCTCGTCAACTGGTCCCTTCCCACCCAAACCACCCACCTCACCAGGTACTTCCCCTGCAACTGCAGGAGATGCAACACCTGTCTCTTTACCTCCCCCTGGACTCCATCCAAGGACCCAAACAGTCTTTTCAGGTGAGGCAGGGGTTCACTCGCATCTTCTCCAACCTCTTCTACTGTATCCGCTGCTCCAGGTGTCAACTTCTCTACATCGGTGAGACCAAGCGCAGGCTTGGCGATCGTTTCGCTGAACACCTCCGCTCAGTCCGTCTTAACCAAGCTGATCTCCCCGTGGCCCAACACTTCAACTCCCCCTCCCATTTCCAATCTGACCTTTCTGCCCTGGGCCTCCTCCATTGTCAGAGTGAGGCCCAGTGCAAATTGAAGGAACAGCACCTCATATTTTGCTTGGATAGTTTACACCCCAGCAGTGCGAACATTGACTTCTCTAACTTATTTTTATTTTTCTAAAAGCCCTTGCTTTTTCTCTCCATTCCCTGTCCCTTTCCAGTTCTCCCACTAATCTTTCCGTCTACGCCTACATTCTTTCTTTGTCCCGCCCCCTCCCCTGACATCAGTCTAAAAAAGGGTCTCGACCCGAAACATCGCCAATTCCATCTCTCTGTAGATGCTGCCTCACCCGCTGAGTTACTCCAGCATTTTGTGTCTACCTTCGATTTTACCAGCATCTGCAGTTCTTTCTTCACCTACAAATCTGTACCTCTTTGGAGGAGGAAACTGAAGATCCCGGAGAAAACCCACGCTGGTCACAGGGAGAACGTACAAACTCCGTGCAGACAGCACCGTTACTGGTATATCTGATCTGTTTTCATAAGCATGCAAAACAAAGCTTTCCGCTGTACCTTGGTAGACGTGATGATATTAAACCTAAACCTAAACGTTGATGTCACTTGGTCAATGTGTACATCCATCTGCAAAACATTGCATTGTACATTTTTCATAGGTTCATAAATTCATAAGTGATAGGAGCAGGATTAGGCCATTCGGCCCATCAAGTCTACCCCGCCATTCAATCATGGCTGATCCAACTTTCCCTCCTAACCCCATTCTCCTGCCTTCTCCCCATAACCCCTGACACCCGCACCAATCAAGATTCTGTCTATCTCTGCCTTAAATATATCCATTGACATGGCCTCCACAGCCGTCTGTGGCAATGAATTCCACACATATTAATATTACATATTTGATGGGATGATTAATAAGGAACCCTGTGTAACCTTCCCTAGCCATGGGTCCTTGGGTGCCAGCCTAAATATACAGAACATACTAATATTCATCTTGAACCAAGCTGGCATTAGATGCTTAATATCTCAAGGGCCAACTTTAGCTGGATGTATTCCTGGAACTTTCCTCACTGATCTTCCAAATTCCAACCACTCCATTCCTGCCAAACAGATTTTGTTTTGTCGTTCTTAAGTGTTAGTATAACTAATAAACTAAATTTGCAAAAAAACACAATTTTCTCTTAGTCTGCTTGCAATCAGGCCTGGTATATTAACCAGGAGGTCAGAAGCCTCAGAATTACAGGACATTCCTTTAGGAAGGAGATGAGGAGGAAGTTATTTAATCAGATGGTGGTGAATCTGTGGAATTAACTGCTCCAGAACGCTGTGGAGGCCAAGTCGATGGATATTTTTTACGGCATAGATAGATAGATAGATTCTTGATTAGTATGGTAAAGTGGATAGGTATATGGACGGGAAGGGAATGGAGGGGTATGGTCTGAGTGCAGGTAAATGGGACTAGGGGAAAATAAATGGTCGGCACGGACTGGAAGGGCCGAGAAGGCCTGTTTCCGTGCTGTAATTGTTATATGGTTATATGGTTATATGGTTATGTGGGTGTCAGGGGTTACGGGAAGAAGGTGGAGATTGATAGTTTCATGATTAGTGCAGGTGTCAGGGGTTATGAGGAGAAGGCAGGAGAATGAGGTTGAGTGGGAAAGAGAGATCAGTCATGATTGAATGGTGGAGCAGACACGATGGGCTGAATGGCCTAATTCTGCCCCTATGTTTTTTAATGGTCTTTTTTATGGGTTTTTTTTAAGGCAGGAGAATGGGGTTGAGGGGGAGAGATAAATTAGCCATGATTGAATGGCGGAGTAGACCTGAGTGGTCCAGTGGCCTTTTCTGTTCCGACCATGTGAATATTAACCTTAAAATGCCTGGAAACATGAGGGCTTTCCTGGTGACGTCTTTGAAATACTTTATTCATGTTTACAGGAGTTGTGCAGATTAGTTAAATGTCTCTGGAAATGGATCTCGATCCGAAACGTCACCTATTGTTGGACGGTGTGGCTGAGTGGGGCCGATGGGCCTGTTTCCACACTGTACTACTCTAAGACTCTATGACTCTATTCCTTTTTTCCACAGGTGCTGCCTGACCTGCTGAGTTTAGTTTAGCTTAGTCTAGTTTATCTTAGTTTAGACAATAGACAATAGGCAATAGGTGCAGGAGCAGGCCATTTGGCCCTTCGAGCCGGCATCGCCATTCAATGTGATCGTGGGTGATCATCCCCAATCAGTATCCCGTTCCTGCCTTCTCCCCATATCCCCTGACTCCACTATCTTTAAGAGCCCTATCTAGCTCTCTCTTGAAAGCATCCAGAGAACCAGCCTCCACCGCCCTGTGAGGCAGAGAATTCCACAGACTCACCACTCTCTGTGAGAAAAGGTGTTTCCTCGTCTCCGTTCTAAATGGCTTACTCCTTATTCTTAAAGCTTAGTTTAGTTTAGAGATAGAGCACGGAAATAGGGCCCTGGATCGACTGGATCCCTGCACATTAACACTATTCGACACACACTAGGGACAATTTTACATTTATACCAAGCCAATTAACCTGCAAACCTGCACGTCTTTAGAGTGTGGGAGGAAACCGAAGATCTCGGAGAAAACCCACTCAGATCACGGGGAGAAGGTACAACTTCCGTACAGACAGGCACCCGTAGTCAGGATCGAACCCGGATCTGTGGAGCTGCAAGACAATAGCTCTACCGCTGCGCCACCGTGCCGCCCACGTTACTGCAGCTTTTTGTGTCTATCTTTGATTAAATCTCGTGTCTTAGTCACAGTGTTGGTTTTTAAAGGTATGAGTAATTGACATCAATCAAAAGGCTTGCAGTTATGGCATGCCGCAAACCTGTTATATGAAATATCAATCATAATTCCCGACAGCTTGCATAATCGTGAGGAGCTTGTCCTACTCCTGTAGCCCTTGTCTGCATTTTCTTTGCTTGCTGCAATCAAAATAAGTCATTATTCAACACTCTCCTGAAGTATTTCTGACTGTCCTCCAAACCACTTTAGCTCAGCGGCATGATGGCGCAATGGTAGAGATACTGCCATTCAGCGTCAGAGACCCGGGTTCAATCCTGATTACGGGTGCTGTCTGTACGGAGTTTGTACGTTCTTCTCATGACCTGCGTGGGTTTTCTCTGACATCTTCGGCTTCCTCCCACACTCCAAAGACGTACAGCTTTGTAGGATAATTGGCTTGGTATAAATGTACAGTTTTCCCCAGTGCGTGTAGGATAGTGTTAATGTGCGGGGATCGCTGGTTGGTGCGGACTCGGTGGGCCAAAGGGCGTGTTTCCATGCTGTATCTCTAAAACTAAACTGAACCACAGTTAACATTGTAAAGTGACTCAGGAAGACATTTAAATCAACCAGAGAACCAGGGTGGGGGTGGTTAAGAAGGAACTGCAGATGCTGGAAAATCGAAGGTACACAAAAATGCTGGAGAAACTCAGCGGGTGCAGCAGCATCTATGGAGCGAAGGAAATAGGCAACGTTTTGGGCCAAAACCCTTCTTCAGACTGATGGGGGGTGGGGGGAGGTGGGGGGAAATGTAGAAACATAGAACCATAGAAAAATAGGTGCAGGAGTAGGCCATTCGGCCCTTCGAGCCTGCACTGCCATTCAATGTGATCATGGCTGATCATCCAACTCATTATCCCGTACCTGCCTTCTCTCCATTACCCCCGATCCCTTTAGCCACAAGTGCCACATCTAAAGCCCTCTTAAATATAGCCAATGAACTGGCCTCAACTACCTTCTGTGGCAGAGAATTCCAGAGACTCACCACTCTCTGTGTAAAGAATGTTTTCCTCATTTCGGTCCTAAAGGAATTCCCCCTTATCCTTAGACTGTGACCCCTTGTTCTGGACTCCCCCAACATCGGGAACAATCTTCCAGCATCTAGCTTGTCCAACCCCTTACGAATTTTGTAAGTTTCTATAAGATCCCCCCTCAATCTTCTAAATTCCAGCGAGTACAAGCCGAGTCGATCCAGTCTTTCCTCATATGAAAGTCCTGACATCCCAGGAAGAAAGGGAAAAAGAAGGAGGAGGTGCCCGAGGGCTGAGGGAGAGGTAGGAAGGGGAGGAGGCAGCAAGGGATAACAGAATTGTGAGAATTCAATGTTCATGCCACCGGGATGCAGACTCCCCAAGGGGAATATGAGGTGCTCACTCTGGCCCAGGACAGAGAGGTTGGATACGGAATGGGAGGGGGAGTTGAAGTGCTGAGCCACCGGGAGGTCGGGTAGGGTGGGGGTGGGACAGAAAAAGAGAGAAAGCAAGGGCAACTTGAAGTTGGAGAAATCACCTAATCAGAAACAATTCTGGCAGGACATCTAATCCAAGAACAAAGTGGCCAGCCTCCTGAATAGTGCTAAGTAAATATGTCACATATGCATGTTTAAAGTAATTAATTTTATATACTGTGGTTTATATATGGACAGGCAACTTTATTTCCCCAGCTCTGTAAACACAGTAGCTTAAATAATAATATGAATAATATGAATAATAGGAAAATAATATGAATATTTTGATTTCTCTAACTTCAAGTAACACTTGCATCCCCCCTCCCTCCATCCCTCCCCACCCAAGTCATACTAGCTTCAAAGTATGTTTGAAAAATGTTCCCGATGTTCCCGAGTACAGAGGAGATTTACTAGAATGTTGCCTGGGTTCCAGCAACTAAGTTACAGAGAAGGGTTGAACGAGTTAGGTCTTTATTCTTTGGAGTGCAGAAGGTTAAGGGGGGGACTTGATTGAGGTCTTTAAAATGATGAAAGGGATAGACAGAGTTGACGTGGATAAGCTTTTCCCATTGAGAGTAGAGAAGATTCAAACACGAGGACATGATTTAAGGGACAGAAGTTTAGGGGTAACATGAGGGGGAACCTCTTTACTCAGAGAGTGATAGCTGTGTGGAATGAGCTTCCAGTGGAAGTGGTGGAGGCAGGTTCGATTTTATAATTTAAAAATAAATTGGTTAGTTATTTGGATGGGAAAGGAATGGAGGGATATGGTCTGAGTGCAGATAGATGGGACTAGGTGAGAATAATTGTTTGGCACGGACTAGAAGGGCCGAAATGGCCTGTTTCCGTGCTGTAATTGTTATATGGTCATATGTTGGGGGAGTCTAGAACCAAGGGGTCACAGTTTAAGAATAAGGGGTAGGCCATTTAGGACCAAGATGAGGAAGAACTTTTCCACCCAGAGTGTTGTGAATCTGTGGAATTCCCTTCCACAGAAGGCCAATTCACTGGATGTTTTCAAGAGAGAGTTAGATAGAGCTCTTAGGGCTAACGGAATCAAGGGATATGGGAAGAGAGCAGGAACGGGGTACTGATTTAGGAAGATCAGCCATGATCATATTGAATGGCGGTGCTGGCTCGAAGGGCTGAAGGGCCTACTCTTGCACCTTTGTTTGCCATGTTGCTATATTTCTAAAGTAGTTTTGTTGGGTCTCATTGTCTGTAACTCGTAACTCACCGAGGCCACATCCAACAATGGCATGTTTCCTTTATCATCGTTACTTTGTTGCATATCTTTCATTCATCCGTTCTATATCTCTCTGCATCATCGTCTATATCTCTAGTTTCCCTCTCTCCCTACTCTCAGTCGGAAGGAGGGTCTCGACCAGAAGCGTCACCTCTTCCTTCTCTCCAGAGACGCTGTCTGACGCGCCGAGTTACTCCAGCTTCTTGCGGCTGTCTACCTTCAGCTGAAATCTCCCCGTATATTCCCTCCGTACCGCCGCGTTGCCGTGGGAACTGTTCAGCGGGTCAGAGTACCGGGATGGCAGCATGGGAAGCAGTCTGCTGCCGGCGATGACTGCAGACGGCCTGCTCTCCTCTGAATGGAAGGGAATTGTGGTCTGTGTGTCAAGACAGAGCGAGGTTCTAGAACGGGCAGAGTCAAACACAGTGCGAGAGTTTGCGAAACCTAACGTTCGGTGGAGAGGTCAGGAAATTAATAACTGTCATTTAAGCAGATACCTTATTTTGCTCATTTACCGCATTCATTTTAAACAGCAATGCTAAAGTGCCATCTCTTGGTAAATTTCCATTGTTTGCTCCTTGCCCTTCCCTTTTTACCTTGCATTGGAGTGAGCTTTCTAAAGGGTCTTGGTCTTGGTGAGGCCACACCTGGAGTATTGCGTACAGTTTTGGTCTCCTAATCTGAAGAAAGACATTCTTGCCATAGAGGGAGTACAGAGAAGGTTCACCAGACTGATTCCTGGGATGGCAGGACTTCCATATGAAGAAAGACTGGATAGACTCGGCTTGTACTCGCTGGAATTTTGGAGATTGAGGGGGGATCTCATAGACACTTACAAAATTCTTAAGGGGTTGGACAGGCTAGATGCAGGAAGATTGTTCCCGATGTTGGGGAAGTCCAGGACAAGGGGTCACTGTTTAAGGATAAGGGGGAAGTCTTTTAGGACCGAGATGAGAAAATCATTTTTCACACAGAGAGTGGTGAATCTGTGGAATTCTCTGCCACAGAAGGTAGTTGAGCCCAGTTCGTTGGCTATATTTAAGAGGGAGTTAGATGTGGCCCTTGTGTCTAATGGGATCAGGGGGTATGGAGAGAAGGCAGGTACAGGATACTGAGTTGGATGATCAGCCATGATCATATTGAATGGCGGTGCAGGCTCAAAGGGCCGAATGGCCTACTCCTGCACCTATTTTCTATGTTTCTATGTTTCTAAATATAGAACAACTGCGAAACTAGGCAAACTAAGCTCATCTCCAAAACTAACTACTAAACTAACCTCCAACCTCATCTATTGCATTTGCTACTCTAGATGCCAGCTGATCTACATCGGTGAGACCAAGCGTAGGCTTGCCGATCGTTTAGCCGAACACCTCCGCTCGGTCCGCATTAACCAACCTGATCTCCCGGTGGCTCAGCACTTCAACTCCCCCTCCCATTCTGAATCCGGCCTTTCTGTCCTGGGCCTCCTCCATTGGCAGAGTGAGCGCCACCGGAAATTGGAGGAGCAGCACCGCATATTCCGCTTGGGCAGTCTGCACCCTAGTGGCCTGAACATTGACTTCTCCAATTTCCGGTAGCTCTTGCTGTCTCCTCCCCTTCCCAGCTCTCCCTCAGCCCCCTGGCTCCTCCTCTTCCTTTCTTCTTCTCGCCCCCCCACCCTGCATCAGTCTGAAGAAGGGTCTCGGTCCGAAACGTTGCCTATTTCCTTTGCTCCAGTTCCTACAGCATTTTTGTCTACCTTCGATTTTCTTTTTTTTTAATTTTAATTTTTATTTATTAGAAGTACAGTAAATTGCATCAATGCACATCCCGTATATATTATTACATTTATTGTACCCCTTCGTGTTTTAAAGCTATTAAAAAAGGATAGAAATTGAGAAAATAGAGAAAGTGAGAGAGAATTGTGAGAGCGAAGAAGCGTGACGAAGGGAAAGAAGAAAGAACCCTTAGTCGAGGAATTAGACAAAGGAAATTAAGAAATATACCCCAGAAAAGAAGAAAGAGGAAGAAGAAAAAAGTGTGTGTCTTACATTAGAGTGTGTCTTACATTAATTGAACATTTGTGCACATTTAATAAATGTTCATCCCACCTCTCTTTTGAAATTTTAATAGCTAATTCTTGTTCCCAGTCTCTTCTAATACCGACAGTTGCTTTATTATAAACATCACGCAAAAAGAATTTACCAACATGACAATGTTTCATCCCCCTTTACCAAGACCTGCCCCTGGTGCCTTTTTAAAGTACTCCTGCACCCTATCCTTGTAGTAAGTCTATAAAGGCAGACTTCGTCCTATAAAAGCGTTCTGATTTTCCTGCCAGGCGGAGTCTCATATTTTCCAGGTGTAGTGTTTCAAACATGGTTGAAAACCACATATTTATTGTTGGTATAGGAGCGTTTTTCCAAAATTTTAAAATAAGCTTTTTCCCAGTTATTAACCCGTATTCAAATAGGTTATTTTGAAACACATTTAATTCAGTGCTACCTTCCGTTGTTCCAAAGAAAATCCATTCTGCTTTTGGTATCAGTTTTATTTTAAATAATTTTGTGAAAATTTCAAAAATTTCAGTCCAACATTTTTTAATTTTTATACAAAAAACAAATCAATGTGCTATGGTAGCTTCTTGAGACTGGCATTTATCACAGATAGGTGATACGCTGGGAAAAAGTTTACTTATTTTGGTTTTTGAATAGTATAATCTATGTAAAATTTTAAATTGGATTAGAGTGTGTCTTATATTAATTGAACATTTGTGCACATTTAATAAATGTTCATCCCACCACTCTTTTGAAATTTTAATAGCTAATTCTGGTTCCCAGTCTCTTCTAATATCGTCAGTTGTTGGTATTTCTACATTTAAAATAATATTATATAAATATGATATTAAATTTGCTGATTGAGCCTTTGTCTTCATTGCTTCATCCAGTAGATCTAATGGCATATTGTAATAGTCTTGTGCATATTTTTTCAGATAGTCACATATTTGAAAATATTTAAAATATTGATTGTTTCCCAGATTATATTTTAGTTGTAGTTGTTTGAATGATAGTAATTTTCCAATTTCATACAAGTCTCCAAGCATTTTAATTCCTACTCTTTCCCATTGTATAAATGATTCATCTATAATTGAGGGGTAGCTTCGATTTTCCAGCATCTGCAATTCCTTCTTGAACAAACTAAGCTTCTGCAGAAGTGTCTCGATACGATACGATACGATGCGTTAGACCTTTATTTATCCCAGGAGAGAAACTGGTCTGCCAACAGTCATAAAACACAACAATATACATGGAACATGAAATTAAAGTGACAAGTGGAAGGACCAGGATTGTGGATGTGCAAAGATTGGGGAGGGTGGGGGAAGGCATTGGTAAGACCAATTCTGGAGTATGGTGTACAATTTTGGTCGCCTAATTATAGGAAGAATGTCAACAAAATAGAGAGAGTACAGAGGAGATTTACTAGAATGTTGCCTGGGTTCCAGCAACTAAGTTACAGAGAAAGGTTGAACAAGTTAGGTCTTTATTCTTTGGAGCGCAGAAGGTTAAGGCGGGGACTTGATTGAGGTCTTTAAAATGATGAAAGGGATAGACAGAGTTGACGTGGATAAGCTTTTCCCATTGAGGGTAGGAAAGATTCAAACAAGACGGCATGACATGAGAATTAAGGGACAGAAGTTTAGGGGTAACATGAGGGGGAACTTCTTTACTCAGAGAGTGGTGGCTGTGTGGAATGATCTTCCTGCAGAAGTGGTGGGGGCAGGATCGATTTTAACATTTAAAAGTAAAGTGGATAGGTATATTGGCGGGAAGGGAATGGAGGGGTATGGTCTGAGTGCAGGTAGATGGGACTAGGGGAAAATAAATGGTCGGCACGGACTGGAAGGGCCGAGAGGGCCTGTTTCCGTGCTGTAATTGTTATATGGTTATATGGTTATATGGTTAAGTGAGGGGGAGGGGGGGGGGGGGAGGAGTGGGGGGGGCAGTCAAGATCCAAAACATCGACCTAAGAGGTCTCGACCCAGGACATCCAAGATTTTGACTTGGTTGTGCTGGAGGAATGCTGCTGAAGCAGTGGATTGAAGGGAGGACTGACACGGAGAAGGGAGGAGTCTGAACAAGGTTTCCGACTCGAAACTTCGCCTGTTCCTTTTCTCCAGAGATGCTGCCTGACCCGCCGACTTACTCCAGCTTCTTGTGTCTATCTTCCTGAAAAAAAGAAAGTGTTGTCTTTCAAACTTGCACGGTTTTTAAAAATATATGACGTTTTGCTACATGTATCACTCATCTTGTTCTGATTATTAAATGCTACTCAGAAGGACACTGTGAAACAGAATATGTTTGTTTCTCTTTGATTATAGACTATAAGAACGGACATTATAAACACATGTCAAAGACGGGATTTATTTGTGCAGAAAGATCAGAGAAAATGGGATTGCAGAACCTTTTTTTTAGTTTAGTTTAGTTTAGAAATACAGTGCAGAAAGAGGCCCTTAGGCCCACCGAGTCCGCGCCGACCAGCGATCCCCGCACACTAACACCATCCTACACACACAAGGGACAACTTACACTTTTACCGAAGCCAATTAACCTGCAAACCTCTACATCTTTGGAGTGGGGGGGGGGATACATAAGCACCTGGAGAAAATGGGGAGAAAGTACAAACTCAGGATGGAACCCGGGTCTCTGGCGCTGCTGCTAATCTACCATTGCGCCATCGTTCCACCCCTAGTGAGGGGAAATGCAAAGTTCAAACTGAGTGGGATTTTGAGTGAGGTAATGTGACAGTTTCTTCTGAAAGTTATCAACTGTTACCAGGGCAACACGGCGGCGCAGCGGTAGAGTTGCTGCCTAACAGCGCCAGAGACCCAGGTTCCATCCTGACTGTCTGTAGGGAGTTTGTACATTCTCCCCGTGACCGCATGGGTTCCCCCAGGGTGCTCCAGCTCCCACCCACAATCCAAAGACGTGCGGGTTTGCTGGTTAATTGGCTTTGGTAAAGATTGTCAATTGTTAGTGTACGGGGACAGTGTTAGTGTACGGGGATCGCTGGTCTGCATGAACTCGGTGGGCCGAAGGGACTGTTTCCGCACTGTATCTCCACACAGTGATAGAAGAGTCTGTATCGGGAGGTCATATATTTATAGTAATTGTCAAAACAATCAGAGACGAGATACATATGATCTATTTGAGTTGAGTTTCGTTTATTGTCACGTGTACCGAGGTACAGTGAAAAGCTTTTGTTGCGTGCTAACCAGTCAGCGGAAAGACAATTCATGATTACAATTGAGCCATCCACAGTGGACAGATACCTGATGAAGGAAATTGCGTGAATAACCTTTAGTGCAAGATGAAGCTTGTAAAGTCCGATCAAAGATAGTCTGAGGGTCTCAATAGACATAAGGTGCAGGAGTAGGCCATTTGGCCCCTTCGAGCCAGCACCGCCATTCAATGTGATCATGGCTGATCATCCCCAATCTGTACCCCGTTCCTGCCTTCTCCCCATATCCCCTGACTCTGCTATTTTTAAGAGCCCTATCTAGCTCTCTCTCTTGAAAGCATCCAGAGAACCTGCCTCCACCGTCCTCTGAAGCAGAGAATTCCACATTCACCACTCTCTGTGAGAAAAAGTGTTTCCTTGTCTCCGTTCTAATGGCTTACTCCTTATTCTTAAACTGTGGCCCCTGGTTCTGGACTCCCCCAACATCGGGAACATGTTTCATGCCTCTAGCGTGTCCAAGCCCTTAACAATCGTATATGTTTCAATGAAATCACCTCTCATCCTTCTAAACTCCAGAGTGTACAAGCCCAGCTACTCCATCCCGGGAATTAACCTTGTAAACCTATGCTGCACTCCCTTAATAGCAACAATGTCCTTCCTCAAATTAGGGGACCAAAACTGCACACAATACTCGAGGTGTGCTCTCACCAGGGCTCTGTACAACTGCAGAAGGACCTCTTTGCTCCTATATTCGATTCCTCTTGTTATAAAGGCCAACATGCCATTCGCTTTCTTCACTGCCTGCTGTACCTGCATGCTTACATAGACTGATGTACAAGGACCCCCAGATCCCATTGTACTTCCCCTTTTCCCAACTTGACGCCATTTAGATAGTAATCTGCCTTCCTGTTTTTGCTACCAAAGTGGATAACCTCACATTTATCCGCATTAAACTTCATCTGCCGTGCATCTGCCCACTCCCCCAACCTGTCCAAGTCACCCTGCATCCTCATAGCATCCTCCTCGCAGTTCACACTGCCGCCCAGCTTTGCTAATTTGCTAATGTTGCGAATTTGCTAATTTGCTAATGTTACTTTGATTGGGTCGGAGAATGGATGGATCTGAGAGGAGATTAAGAAGAGCGTAGTTGAATGTTGATGTTGGGGTAGAGGTTTATAAAGAGAGGAGTGATTGTAATGCGTAATTGAAGATCTACTTCTGTGAGTAGCCTGCAAAGAGCCGCATGGGTTGGGCACTGTCAGGAACGGTCACTATGAAGTGCGGGTGAAAAGAAATTCAGTTGCTAATTCCAAAGGAAACTGAAATATAATTTAAACAAATTGTAGTGATCGTGGGAGAAGGTGATAGTGGCAAAAGCTGATCTTTTGAAGATTGTTTTGAAGACAGTATTTTAAAGGGCACTGTCCCACTTCCACGACTTAATTCACGACCTCTGCCGAGCTTGCCCTTGATTCATACTCGCAGGAGGTCGTAGGAGGTCGTAGGTAGGTCGTAGCATGGTCGTCACGATGTCGTAGGAAGTCATAGGTAGGTCGTAGGTAGGTCGTAGCATGGTCGTCACGAGGTCGTAGGAGGTCGTCGGTAGGTCGTAGCAGGCCGTGATGCTAGTCGTAGGTACTCGTGGCATCAAGTAGGTTGCGACGTTTTTTCTAGCCTGATGAAAAATGTCCACGAGTAAAAATGGTCGTGAATTAGGTCGTGAAAGTGGGACAGGCCCTTAAGAATGCCTGGTGGGCATGGATGCTATTTTAGATTGTGGATTTACGATGAAGTCCTTAGCAATCGGCGCCGAGCTGTTAGATGCACAAGAAACAATGTCTTGACGGAACAAATCATTTTTATAATTTTCTTTGTACAATACTTATGTTTTAGTTTTTTTTTTCTGTTAAAACATTTTTGGATACAATGGGCCAAATGGACTTAAACTGCATACTTAGATTCTACTTGAAACCAAAACCAAGGCCCAGATATTGCTCCAAGTTCCATTCTTGTCAATTATTTAACAGCAGAAATTGGATCAAAAGGTCACAACCTACGACCTTAACAGTCCATTCATGATGAAGTGGGTGGCTCAGTGGTGCAGCCCTGGTGTTGCTGACAACAGCGCCAGGGACTCGGGGTTGATCCTGTCTACGGGTGCCGTCAATATGGAGTCTGTACGTTCATCCTGTGAGCGCGTGGGTTTTCTCCGGGCCTCCTCCCACATGCGTTAGAGTTGCTGCCTAACAGTGCCAGAGACTCATAGTCAGGATTGAACCTGGGTCTCTGGCACTGTAAGGCAGAAACTCTACCATTGCGCCATCGTGCCGCCCAAATTTAATGAGGTAATTCCAGAGGTAAGGATCTCATGGGTTAAAGTGTTATCAAGTGAACCGGGTGTGGATGAGAGCCTTGAACTGGAGGAACGGGGAGATCTTGAAGGGTTGAAGAAGCCAACAGAGATAAGGAGTAAAGTAAATATAAAAGTAAAGTGGATAGGTATATGGATGGGAAGGGAATGGAGGGGTACGGTCTGAGTGCAGGTAGATGGGACTAGGGGAAAATTGGAAGGGACTGGAAGGGCCGAGAAGGCCTGTTTCCATGCTGTAATTGTTATATGGTTGTTATATGGTTAAGGAGGGACGAAGTGGAGTAGCCACAGACTAATATTTTAAATTTAAAGCATTGGTACCCTTGAGCCGGTTACAGTTTACAACTTTACAGTTCAGTTTACTGTCACGTGTACCGAGGTACAGTGAAAAGCTTTTTGTTGCGTGCTATCCAGTCAGCGGAAAGACTATGCATGATTCCAATGGAGTCATTTACAATGCACAGATGCATGATGAGGGAATAGTGCAAGATAAAGCCAGCAATGTCCGATCAAGCATTGGCACTCTAATGAGTTAGGTAATAATTCCGCACTGCTCTCTGGTTGCGGTAGAGTGGTTTAGTTGCCTGGTAACAGCTGGGAAGAAACTGTCCCTGAATCTGGAGGTGTGCGTTTTCACCCTCCAGTGGGTGATGCCACTGAAGGCCATTCTATGGGTGTCAAGCATTGACACCACGAGAAACTCCTACGCTAAATTGCACAAGTCTGGGCAAGGTCAATGGTTACAGGGAGAAGGCATGAGAACAGGGTTGAGGGGGGTAAAATATATCAACCGTGATCGAATGACGGACTAGACCCTATGGGCTGAATGGCCTAGTTCTGCTCTGATGCCTTATGGCCTTATGGCCTTATGGACTTGTGGACGAGAAAGTGGGCTAAATTGAGAGATGCGAAATTGCATTGAGTATTGTGGCGAAACTTTTCCGGCTGACCTGAATTGACTGGCATTCATTAGAAGTAGCTGTATTTTCTCAAAGGACATTGTTACTGAGACAGCTCCGGGACACATACACTCCACGGGCATTGCAATCTGCAAGACGCAATCAGAGGCATGAAGCTCCGCAGCCTGAAGGCTCCGGGTGCTTGACTGCAAAAACCAAATTAAGTTCATTACAATGAAGCAATTATTTGGGATTGCGCGCGGACTTTTGCTGCTTTCTTCGCTGCAAATATTAATTGCCAACTTTCATTCCATGTATTCCTGGAGGCCTCTACGCATCACCTCCAAATGATCTTGTCAGCTGTGTGTCGCTCAACCATTTCAATCCCCGCCGCGCTGCACCTGAATACACCAGTTGGAAAGTGGAAACAACAACTTTCATTTTCAGATAGTTTAGTTGAGTTAATTAGAGTCATGGAATCATCGAGTGATACAGTGTGAAAACAGGCCCTTTGGCCCAACTTGCCCACACCAGCCAACACGCGGCTTGGTTCGGCAACTTGAGCGCCCTGGAGAGGAAAAGACTACAAAAAGTAAAAAACACTGCCCAGTCCATCATCGGCTCTGACCTTCCTTCCATCGAGGGGATCTACCACAGTCGCTGCCTCAAAAAGGCTGGCAGCATCATCAAGGACCCACACCATCCTGGCCACACACTTATCTCCCTGCTACCTTCAGGAGCCTGAGGACTGCAACGACCCGGTTCAGGAATAGCTACTTCCCCACAGCCATCAGGCTATTAAACTTGCCTCGGACAAAATTCTGAACATTAATATCCCTCCATCTGTTGTTTGCACTTTATTAATTTATTAATTCATGTGTGTATTTACCAATATAATTGTAACCAATATAAATTAAAGACTGCATGGATGAAGTACAAAAGTTGTTCATACCAGTTTGGCAAAAGAATAAATCGGGGAAGGTGGTGCATCCATGGATAACAAGGGAAATCAGGGATAGTATAAAAACAAAAGATGAGGCATACAAATTTGCCAGAAAAAGCAGCTTACCGGAGGACTGGGAGAAATTCAGAATCCAGCAGAGGAGGACAAAGGGCTTAATTAGGAAAGGGAAAATAGATTATGAAAGGAAACTGGCAGGGAACATAAAAACTGACTGCAAAAGTTTTTATAGATATGTGAAGAGAAAGAGACTAGTTAAAACAAATGTTGGTCCCTTGCAGTCAGAAACAGGTGAATTGATCATGGGGAACAAGGACATGGCAGACCAATTGAATAACTACTTTGGTTCTGTCTTCACTAAGGAAGACATAAATAATCTGCCGGAAATAGCAGTGGAACGGGGGGCAAATAAGATGGAGGAACTGAGTGAAATCCAGGTTAGCCAGGAGGTGGTGTTGGGTAAATTGAACGGATTGAAGGCCGATAAATCCCCAGGGCCAGATAGTCTGCATCCCAGAGTACTCAAGGAGGTAGCCACAGAAATAGTGGATGCATTAGTGATAATTTTTCAAAATTCCTTAGATTCTGGAGTAGTTCCTGAGGATTGGAGGGTAGCTAATGTAACCCCACTTTTTAAAAAAGGAGGGAGAGAGAAAGCGGGGAATTACAGACCAGTTAGTCTAACATCGGTAGTGGGGAAACTGCTAGAGTCAGTTATTAAAGATGGGATAGCAGCGCATTTGGAAAGTGGTGAAATCATTGGACAAAGTCAGCATGGATTTACGAAAGGTAAATCATGTCTGACAAATCTGATAGAATTTTTCGAGGAAGTAACTAGTAGAGTGGATAAGGGAGAACCAGTGGATGTGTTATATCTAGACTTTCAGAAGGCTTTCGACAAGGTCCCGCATAAGAGATTAGCATACAAACTTAAAGCACACGGTATTGGGGGTTCAGTATTGATGTGGATAGAGAACTGGCTAGCAGACAGGAGGCAAAGGTTAGGAGTAAACGGGTCCTTTTCAGAATGGCAGGCAGTGACTAGTGGGGTGCCGCAAGGCTCAGTGCTGGGACCCCAGCTATTTACAATATATATTAATGATTTGGACGAGGGAATTCAATGCAACATCTCCAAATTTGCAGATGACACCAAGCTGGGGGGTATAGTTAGGTGTGAGGAGGATGCTTGGAGGCTGCAGGGTGATTTGGATAGGCTGAGTGAATGGGCAGATGCATGGCAGATGCAGTATAATGTGGATAAATGTGAGGTTATCCACTTTGGTGGCAAAAACATGAGGGTAGGCTATTATCTGAATGGTGGCAGATTAGGAAAAGGGGAGATGCAACGAGACCTGGGTGCCATGGTACACCAGTCATTGAAAGTACGCATGCAGGTGCAGCAGGCAGTGAAGAAAGCAAATGGTATGTTAGCATTCATAGCGAAAGGATTTGAGTATAGGAGCAGGGAGGTTCTACTGCAGTTGTACAGGGTTTTGGTGAGGCCACACCTGGAGTATTGCGTACAGTTTTGGTCTCCAAATCTGAGGAAAGACATCCTTGCCATAGAGGGGGTACAGAGAAGATTCACCAGACTGATTCCTGGGATGTCAGGACTTTCATATGAGGAAAGATTGGATAGACTCGGCTTGTACTCGCTGGAATTTAGAAGATTGAGGGGGGATCTTATAGAAACTTACAAAGTTCTTAAGGGGTTGGACAAACTAGATGCTGGAAGATTGTTCCCGATGTTGGGGGAGTCCAGAACAAGGGGTCACGGTCTAAGGATAAGGGGGAATTCCTTTAGGACCGAGATGAGGAAAACATTCTTTACACAGAGAGTGATGAGTCTCTGGAACTCTCTGCCACAGAAGGTAGTTGAGGCAAGTTCATTGGCTACATTTAAGAGGGCGTTAGATGTGGCACTTGTGGCTAAAGGGATCAGGGGGTATGGAGAGAAGGCAGGTACGGGATACTGAGTTGAATGATCAGCCATGATCATATTGAATGGCGGTGGAGGCTCGAAGGGCCGAATGGCCTACTCCTGCACCTATTTTCTATGTTTCTATGTTTCTAATCAATGCCTACAATGTTCTGTTGAGCTATGCAAAGAAAGAATTTCATTGTCCTGTCAGGGACACATGACAATAAACTCTTTTGATCTTTTGACCTTTGACATGTTGAATTGAATTGAATGCCTTTATTGTCATTCAGATCTTTCGGTCTGAACGAAATTTCGTGCCTGCAGACATACATATATAAAAATAACAATACCATACAATAAAAACTAAATTAACATCCACCACAGTGAGTTCACCAAACACCTCCTCACTGTGCTGGAAGGCAAAAGTCTTAGAGTCTCTGTCTTTCTTCCCTCCTTATTCTCCCTCTGCGCTGAGGAGATCCAGGCCGCCGCCACCGCTTTGCCGGAATGCCGGAACACCACCCCAGGGCCCGCCGCCGGAACTTCGCTGGAGCACCGCAGCTCCCGAAAACCAGGCCGCCGCTGGAGCACCGCAGCTCCCGAAACCCAGGCCGCCGCTGGAGCACCGCAGCTCCCGAAAACCAGGCCGCCGCTGGAGCACCGCAGCTCAGAGGGAGCCAGGCCGCCGTTGGAGCACCGCAGCTCCCGAAAGCCAGGCCGCCGCTGGAGCACCGCAGCTCCTGAAGACCCAGGCCGCCGCTGGAGCACCGCAGCTCAGAGGGAGCCAGGCCGCCGCTGGAGCACCGCAGCTCCCGAAACCCAGGCCACCGCTGGAGCACCGCAGCTCCTGAAAACCAGGTCACCGCCGGAAGCCAGGTCGCCGCTGAAGCTCTGAAGGCCGTGCCGCCGCCGCTGGAAGCTGGAAGGCCGTCACCAGGGCCTCAGCACAGACGGAGACGGTGTCGGGGGACACGACAGGAAAAGTCGCATCCCCCCGAAGGGAGAGACTAAAACCCCGTTTCTCCCACCCTCCCCCCCCCCCCACACACATACACAACCCAACAAACCAAAAATAAACACCAAAAACAGGGACGAAGACAAAAATAAAATAAAAGACAGACGGACTGCAGGTGAGCCGCAGCTGACAAGCAGCGCCGCCACATGTCCCAGCTACACTAGTCCCACCTGTCCGCATTTGGTCCATATCCCTCCAAACCTGTCCTATCCCATGTACCTGTCCAACTGTTTCTTAAAGTAAGTTAGTAAGTAAGTGATTTTATTGGCCAAGTATTCACATACAAGGAATTTGCCTTGGTGCTCCGCCCACAAGTAACAACATAACATACAGTGACAGTTACGAATGACTCAGAAAACACTAAACATTAATAATAATAGAACATTAATGATAAAACACCATTGATCAAGCATGTGAACCAACAAAATACCAGATCAGAGGGAGGCTGCAGATTTTTGGCTGTTGAGTGGAGCAACTACTCGTGGATAAAAACTGTTTTTATGTCTGGCTGTGGCAGCTTTGACAGTACGGAGTCGCCTTCCAGAGGGAAGTGATTCAAAGAGTTTGTGGCCAGGGTGAGAGGGGTCAGAGATGATCTTGCCCGCTGGCTTCCTGGCCCTTGCAGTGTACAGTTCATCAATGGAGGGAAGTTTGCAGCCAATAACCTTCTCTGCTGATCGGACGATTCGCTGCAGCCTCCGGGTGTGGTGCTTGGTGGCTGAGCCAAACCAGACCATGATGGAGAAGGTGAGAACAGACTCTACGATGGCCGTGCAGAATTGGACCATGTAAATGTTGGGATAGAAAGATAGAAACAAAAAGCTGGAGTAACTCAGCAGGACGGGCAGCATCTCCGGAGAGAAGGAATGGGTGACGTTTTGGGTCGAGACCCTTCATCAGACTAAGAGTCAGGAAGGGGGACATTGGAGGTGTTTGATCATTTCATCAATAGTATGTAGAATGAAATGTTTTACACGTGGATACTGACATGGACTTCTTCAGTCTGAAGAAGGGTCTCGACCCAAAACGTCACCCAATCCTTCCCCCCAGAGACGCTGCTTGTAAAATTCACCAGGCCAGGTGATTTGGAACCAATGAAGAACCCACCATTCCATGGGGTTTTTTGGAGCAAAGCCAAAGCTATTGAACAAGTGTCTTCACCTCAATGACGTTTCTCTGCCTCATCCAATTATGTAGTGTCAGACTAAATGGAAGACAGCAAGGAATAGGCTTTATCTCCAGCACATATGTTCATGCAGCTTGCTCAACTCAATACAATTAACTAGTTTTGTTGAGGGGCCTTGTAGATAAGTGTTTCAATTAAAGTTCCAATAATTGTACTGCCTATAATAATACAATAATCTGAGCTGGTGCCCAGCGGTGTTAAGCACAATAGAACAAATTCTTCTGCATCTTGTGTGTGTGTCTTTGCATTTGTGTGTGAGCGTTTAAGTGCGTGTATGTGTGTTTGCAGGTGTGTGTGTGTGTGAGTGGTTGTGTGCGTCTATGTGCCTGTGTGTTTGAGTGAATGTGTGTGTGTCTGTGTATATATGTTTGTATGTGTATGTGCGTGTGCACATGTATACGTGCGATGTGTTGCCCAGCACATACACACGTTTCCCAAAAATGTGTGGGTTTGTAGGTTAATTGGCCTCACCAAATTACAATTTCCCCCTTATGTGCAGGGAGTGGATGAGAAAGTGGGATAACATAGAACTTGTGAGAACTGGTGATCGATGATCAGTGTGGGCTGGGCGGGTCGAAGGGGCCTGTTTCTATTCTGTGTCTCTACACTAAACTATTTGTGTGGACTGTGTGGTGCACATGTGGGCATGGCATGGTTGTAGTGTGCTTGAGAGAGAGAGGGAAGGAGAGAGAGCGAGGGAAGTAGAGAGAGAAGAAAGGAGAGAGAGGAGACTGTGTTCCATGTGTATATGGAGTGTGAGAGGTTACTGCCCCTGTACCAATATCTGAAGGGGTTGTTCCTCAAGTTCTGGCTGCATTTTAGTCCCACAATCCTGGTGTTCGGACACAAGGCAGGGAGTGGGGAGAGCCGAGTGGGGGAGGGGGACTTACCTGTCAGTTTGCTCCTGGGCCTGGCCAAGATGGCCATTCGTGGGTCCAGGCAGCAGTCGATGGTCAGGCGAGAGTCGGCCGCCTGCCCCTCTTCTGGCCTATGTCCATGCACGTGTGTCCCTGGCGAGGGAACACGCGGTGTCCACGGGGACTCTGGAGGCCTTCCGTCAACGCTGGTCACCGCGTTAGGTTGAGACTATTGTAAACAATGAATGTACTGTTGTACTACAATGATTTGTTTGATATAGTGTTATTTTTGATTATGTTTTGATGTGTTGTATTCTATGATTGTGTCGAATAAAGTTCTTGAAAAGGAAAAAAAACAACAAAAAATAAAGGAGAGAGAGAGAGGGGGAGAGAGAGAGAGAGAGAGAGAGAGAGAGAGAGCTATGAATCTTTGTGGACGCCAGAAATGTGGCGACTCTGTGTACTGTCATAAGGTCATACGTTCATTAAATCATAAGTGATAGGAGCAGAATTAGGCCATTCGGCCCATCAAGTCTACTCCACCATTCAATAATAGCTGAT
This sequence comes from Raja brachyura, assembly GCA_963514005.1. The sequence continues at coordinate 141,950,580 of OY740782.1, read as the reverse complement.
CTATCTCTCCCTCCTAACCCCATTCTCCTGCCTTCTCCCCATTGCCTCTGACACCCGTACTAGTCAAGAATCTTACTATCTCTGCCTTAAAAATATCCATTGACTTGACCACCACAGATTCATCACCCTCTGACTAACGAAATTCCTCCTCGTCTCCTTCATAAAGGAATGTCCTTTAATTCTGAGCCTATGACCTCTGGTTAATATGCCAGGCACGAATGCAAGCAGACTAAGAGAAAATTCATTGTGCTTTTTAAATTTTAAGTTTATTAGTTATACTAACACTGAGAATGACAAAACAAAATCTGTTTGGCAGGAATGGAGTGGTTGGAATTGGGAAGATCAGTGAGGAAAGTTCCAGGAATACATCCAGCTAAAGTTGGCCCTTGAGATATTAAACATCTAATGCCAGCTTGGTTCAAGATGAATATTAGTATGTTCTGTATATTTAGGCTGGCACCCAAGGACCCATGGCTAGGGAAGGTTACACAGGGTTCCTTATTAATCATCCCATCAAACATGTAATATTAATATGTGTGGAATTCATTGCCACAGACGGCTGTGGAGGCCATGTCAATGGATATATTTAAGGCAGAGATAGACAGAATCTTGATTGGTGCGGGTGTCAGGGGTTATGGGGAGAAGGCAGGAGAAGGGGGTTAGGAGGGAAAGTTGGATCAGCCATGATTGAATGGCGGGGTAGACTTGATGGGCCGAATGGCCTAATCCCGCTCCTATCACTTATGAATTTATGAACTTATGAAAAATGTACAATGCAATGTTTTGCAGATGGATGTACACATTGACCAAGTGACATCAACGTTTATGTTTAGGTTTAATATCATCACGTCTACCAAGGTACAGCGGAAAGCTTTGTTTTGCATGCTTATGAAAACAGATCAGATATACCAGTAACGGTGCTGTCTGTACGGAGTTTGTACGTTCTCCCCGTGACCAGCGTGGGTTTTCTCCGGGATCTTCAGCTTCCTCCTCCAAAGAGGTATAGATTTGTAGGTTAAATGCCTTCGGTATGAATGTAAATTGTCCCTAGTGTGCATAGGATAGTGTTAATGTGCGGGGATCGCTGGTCATCACGGACTCGGTGGGCCGAAGGGCCTGCTTCCGTGCTACATCTCCAAACCAAACTAAACTAGAAACTAAACATAGACAAATTCAAGTACAATAGATAGAGCAAAAGGGGAAGAAAGTAAAGAAAATAACTGTAGCACTTCAGTTCCTGAGACAAAGTCCAATGCGCTGAATGGGGAAGAGGTGAATCCAACCTTAGCTTATGGAAGGAAATCCCAAGCGGTCACGGGGAGAACGTACACACTCCGTACAGACAGCACCCGTAGTCAGGATCGAACTCGGTTCCTTGGTGCTGTAAATGGCCTGTCCCACTTTCACGACCTAATTCACGACCTTTTTTACTCGTAGACATATTTCATCATGCTAGAAAAACACCCCGACCTACTTGATGCCACGAGTACCTACAACTAGCATCACGACCTACCTACGACCTACCTGCGACGACCATGCAGCGAGTATGAGTCAGGGGCAAACTCGGCAGAGGTCGTGAATTAGGTCGTGAAAGTTGGACAGGCCCTTTGGGCAGCAACACCACCATTGCTCCACTGCACCACCCTATATAATATGAGACTATAAGAAGCATAGACAGAGTGGATAGTCCAGATCTTTTTCCCACAGTGAGGGTTTCAAAAATAAGAGGGCATGAGTTTAAGGTAAGAGAAGGAAGGAGTATTGAAGGGGATTTGAAAGGAAGGATTTTAGAGAGATTTGATATCTGATATACGTCACCAGCGGAGGTGATGAAAGTAGACACAATCACCACGTTTGAGGCATTCAGACAGATTCTAAAATATTCAAGGCATTGAAGAATAGAGTCCCAATACGGGTAATGGATTTAGTGTCGATATGCAAAAAGGTTAGCAGGAATATGGTGGGCCGAATGGTTCAATTCTGTGCTGAACAATTTAATGACCCAAGAACTCTTTGACCCTATAAGGTAGAGAAGTAAACCCTATAAAGCTTCCTGTGCGGTTCCGAATACATTTCAAGATCCTCCTTCATGTTAGGTCTTTATTCTTTGGAGTGCAGAAGGTCAAGGGGGGACTTGATTGAGGTCTTTAAAATTATAAAAGGGATAGACAGAGTTGATGTGGATAAGCTTTTCCCATTGAGGGTAGGGAAGATTCAAACAAGAGGGCATGACATGAGAATTAAGGGACAGAAGTTTAGGGGTAACATGAGGGGGAACTTCTTTACTCAGAAAGTGGTGGCTGTGTAGAATGCTCTTCCAGCAGAAGTGGTGGAGGCATGATCGATTTTAACATTTAAAAGTAAAGTGGATAGGTATATGGACGGGAAGGGAATGGAGGGGTATGGTCTGAGTGCAGGTAGATGGGACTAGGGGAAAATAAATGGTCGGCACGGACTGGAAGGGCCGAGAAGGCCTGTTTCCGTGCTGTAATTGTTATATGGTTATATGGTTATATGTCTACAAAGTCCTCAACGGGCTTGCCCCCACCTACATCAAAAGTCAGTCTGAAGAAGGGTCTCGACCCGAAACGTCGCCTATCTCCTTCGCTCCTTAGATGCTGCTGCACCCGCTGAATTTATCCAGCTTTTTGTGTAACCCTCGATTCTCCAGCATCTGCAGTTCCTTCTTTAACACCTACATCAAAAGTCTGCTCACCCACCACACCACCTCCAGGTCCCTCAGATCGGCCGACTTGGGGTTGCTGAACATCCCGCGGCCTAGGCATAAGCTCAGGGGTGACCGCGCCTTTGCGGTTGCAGCTCCTAGACTGTGGAACAGCATCCCTCTTCTCATCAGAACTGCCCCCTCCATCGACTCCTTTAAGTCGAGGCTAAAAACTCATCTCTACTCCCAAGCCTTTCTTGACATCCTCTGAGCGAGGGCTATATGTATGTAGTGATGTTTGTATTTAATCTATGAACCACTGTTGTTTGTTATACTATTCTTATACCAATGTAAAGCACTTTGGCCAACGAGAGTTGTTTTTTAAATGTGCTATAGAAATAAATGTAAATGTGACTTGTCTTGCGAGAAAGACGTATCTTATTGTAGCACTGTTCACATCCCTCTCTGAATGTACCGAAACTGCTTTCAGGCAATGAAGTACCGCAGAGCGTCCACATTTACATCATGTGAGAATGTGTATAAAATCAAGAGAGGAATAGATCGGGTGGACGCACAGAGTCTCTTGCCCAGAGTAGGGGAATCGAGAACCAGAGGACATAGGTTTAAGGTGAGGGGGGAACGATTTAATAACCTTTTCATGCAAATGGTGGGAGGTGCATGGAACGAGCTGCCAGAGGAGGTAGTTGAGGCAGGTACTATCGCAACGTTTATAGTATATGGTTATACGGTTATATGGTTATATGGTTTAAGAAACATTGTTATATGGTTATATGGTTTAAGAAACATTTAGACAGGTACATGGATAGGACAGGTTTGGAGGGGTATGGACCAATGGCTGGCAGGAGGGACTAAAAGAGATGGGACATGTTGGTCGGTGTGGGCGAGTTGGGCCTGATTCCATGCTGTATGACTCTATGAGTCTATAACTCTATGATTCTAATTGCGCTTGCCAGTTAAACCACAGGAAACTTCCACAAACAACGCTGAGATAACGACAGATAACCGGTTTTGGTACAGCTGAATTGAGAGACTGGGGGAGTTCTTCATCTCTTCAAAGTAATGCTGTGGTATTATTCAATACAGACCTGAAACGTCACCCATTCCTCTTCTCCAGAGATGCTGCCTGTTCCGCTGACTTACTCCAGCACATGCATACGCATTAAAAAAACAGACAGTAATAGAGCAAAAATGCAAAACAGATGCCTTCAAGACTTTGTAGTTCGGAGCTTATTGTGAGGTTGTGGTGTTTAATAGTGTGATGGCTGTAGGGAAGAAAGATGTTCCTGAACCCGTGCTAATGGTACTGCAATACCATACAGACAGAGAGACAGAGAGACAGTAGGCTTCAGAAGGCTGTAGAGGCCAAGTCAATGGTTATATTTAAGGCAGAGATAGATAGATTCTTGATTAGTGCGGGTGTCAGAGGTTATGGGGAGAAGGCAGGAGAATGGGAGTAGGAGGGAGAGATAGAACAGCCATGGCAGAGTAGACTTGATGGGCCGAATGGCCTAATTCTTTCCTATCTCATATGATCTTATGATGGTGAGAGAGAGTTAAACGGGGGTGGATATGAAAATATTATATTTAAAGCAACGCGACCCTTGCAGATTCAAGTCGCGTATGAGGCACAGTGGCGCAGCGGTAGAGTTGCTGCTGTACAGCGCCAGAGACCCGGGTTCGATCCTGACTACGGGTGCAGTCTGTATGGAGTTTGTACGTTCACCCTGTGACCTGCGTGGGCTTTCTCCAAGATCTTCAGTTTCCTCCCACACTCCAAATACATACAGGTTTGTAGGTTAATTGGCTTGGTGTAATTGTAAATTGTCCCTGGTGTGTGCAGGGTAGCATTCATGCGCGGGGATCGCTGGCCGGCGCCGACTCGTTGGGCCGAAGGGCCTGTTTCCCCGCTGCTTCTGTGACACAGCTGGGGGAGCCGCTGCCTCAGAAGGTCAGAGACTTAGTTTCAATCCTGGCCTCGGGTGCTGTCTGTGTGGAGTTTGCACATTCACCCTGTGACCATGTGATTTTCTTCTGGGTGCTCCGCTTTCCCCCCACAACCCAAAGACTCCTCCTTGGGGTTTGTATTCCACCCCGAGTGTGTGAGGAGTGGATGAGAAAGTGGGATAACATAGAACCAGTGTGAATGTGTGATTAATGGCCAGCGTGGACTGGCTGAGCTTACTGTAGGGCTTATTTTATAGACAATAGACAATAGGTGCAGGTGTAGGCCATTCGGCCCTTCGGGCCAGCACCGCCATTCAATGTGATCATGGCTGATCATCCCCAATCAGTACCCCGTTCCTGCCTTCTCCCCATATCCCTGACTCCGCTATTTTTAAGAACACCATCTAGCTCTCTCTTGAAAGCATCCAGAGGACCTGCCTCCACCGCCCTCCGAGGCAGAGAATTCCACAGACTCACCACTCTCTGTCAGAAAAAATGTTTCCTCGTCTCCGTTCTAAATGGCATACTCCTTATTCTTAAACTGTGGCCCCTGGTTCTGGACTCCCCCAACATCGGGAACATGTTTCCTGCTTCTAGCGTGTCCAAGCCCTTAACAATCTTACATGTTTCAATGAGGTCTCCTCTCATCCTTCTAAACTCCAGAGTGTACAAGCCCAGCTGCTCCATTCTCTCAGCATATGACATTTTCATGCTGCATTGCTAAACCAAACTAAATTAGACTAAATTAAACTAAATTAAACTAAACTAAACTAAACACTAAACTAAACCCTCTTGACTCGATATCAAAGAACAGTATTAGATGCGGCTGAAAGGAAGGCAGTCCTCCCACTTCACTAATGTAAAGACACACTTAAAAGGTTTCAGTTTGAAACTAGTAGTGTAGGAGTGATGTGAAGGGTTAGATTTTAGCAAAGGAGACATCATACAGACTGTCGGCTGGGGTGTGTTTCTGTGAAAGGCGTCTGCACTTAATTCACTTGCAGTGTAACTTTCTCTGCCATATACGTACATCCTGGCTTCAGTAAGAAAACACTTTCTCAGCTCCACAAAGATGTGAGCAGTCACTTGAATACCCAGTTGCGGTTAAGAGGCCAAGTGGAGAGTGGTCCTGAGCTACCACCTACCTCAATGATTTAATCGGGGAGACAGTCTGACTGGTCGGAAAAACCAGGAAGGGGGAGGGGATGGAGAGAGGGGGAAAGCAAGGGTTACTTGAAGTTAGAAAAGTCTATGTTCATACCGCTGGGCTGTAAGCTGCCCAAGCGAACTACGAGGTGCTGTTCCTCCAAGTTGCACTGGGCCTCACTCTGACAATGGAGGAGGCCCAGGACAGAAAGGTCAGCGTGGGAATGGGAGGGGGAGTTAAAGTGTTGAGCAACCGGAAGATAGATTTAGGCGGACTGAACAGAGGTTCCACCTTACACCTCCTTATCTATGTGTCTCCCTTTCCCCTGACTCTCAGTCTGAAGAAATGTCTTGACTCGGTCATGGTGGCGCAGCGGTAGAGTTGCTGCCTTACGGCAAATACAGAGACGGAGACCCGGGTTCGATCCTGACTACGGCGCTGCCTGCACGGAGTTTGTACGTTCCCCTCGTGATCTGCGTGGGCTTTCTCCGAGATCTTCGGTTTCCTCCCACACTCCAAAGACGTATAGGTTAATTGGCTTGGTAAATGTAAAAATTATCCCCAGTGGGTGTAGGATAGTGTTAATGTGCGGGGATCGCTGGTCAAGAGTGGACCCGATGGGCTGTAGGGCCCAAAGATCTTAGATCTTTGGAAGGGCCTGTTTCCGCGCTGTATCTCTAAACTAAACTCGAAACGCCACCCATTCCTTCTATCCAGAGATGCTGCCTGTCCCGCTGAGTTATTCCAGCAGGTTCACCAACGTCTTGTACACAAAGTCCCAACCTCGACACTCAGGTGGCAGGACACTGAATCAGTGGCAGATACAATCAGTTTGTCATTGTGGTTAACTCTGATTATGGTAATCTTCGTGTTGATCACATTCACCAGACAGTAGCAAGACTCAAAAGTGTTTAATTGCCATGTGCAACTGGGAAGGAACAATTACATTCGTACTTGCTGCAGTTTTACAGGCACATTCATGCAACAAACTGACAAATACACATACAATAAACAATAAGACAGCAGATTATCAGTTGTGGACAAAACAAACTGATGGAGTAACTCAGCGGGACAGGCAGCATCTCTGGAGAGAAGGAATGGGTGACGCTTCTGGTCCAGACCCTTCTTCTGCAAGGGCTCACAGTCTAAGGATAAGGGGGATTTCCTTTAGGACCCGAGATGAGGAAAACATTTTTCACACAGAGAGTGGTGAATCTGTGGAATTCTCTGCCACAGAAGGTAGTTGAGGCAAGTTCATTGGCTATATTTAAGAGGGAGCTAGATGTGGCCCTTGTGGCTAAAGGGATCAGGGGGTATGGAGAGAAGGCAGGTACAGGATACTGAGTTGGATGATCAGCCATGATCATATTGAATGGCGGTGCAGGCTCGAAGAGCCGAATGGCCTACGCCTGCACCTATTTTCTATGCTTCTACGTTTCTGAAGGAGATAGACAAAAAAAATGCTGGAGTAACTCGAGTATCTCGAGAGATACAGGATGAGAGGGGGGATATTATAGAAAGATGTAAAATTATAAAAGGACTGGACAAGCTAAATGCAGGAAAAATGTTCTCAATGTTGGGGGAGTCCAGAACCAGAGGTCACAGTCTAAGAATAAAGGGGAGGCCATTTAAAACTGAGATGAGAAAAAAACCTTTTCACCCAGAGAGTTGTGAATTTATGGAATTCTCTGCCACAGAAGGCAGTGGAGGCCAATTCACTGGATGGATTTATAAGATAATTAGATATAGCTCAAGGGGAGAGCAGAATTAAGGGATATGGTGAGAAGGCAGGCACAGGTTACTGATTGTGGATGATCAGCCATGATCACTATGAATGCCGGTGCTGGCTCGAAGGGCCAAATGGCCTCCTCCTGCACCTATTTTCTATCTTTCTTTGACCGAAGATAGACACAAATAAGAAGGGTCTTGACCGGAAACGTCACCCATTCCTTCTCTCCAGGGATGCTGCCTGTCCCGCTGAGTTACTCCTGCATTATCTTTGATGCTTAACCAGCACCTGCAGTTCCTGCCTACACAAATTATCCATTATAATAGGTAACCAGACCCTAGCAGTACCAGCTGAAACAATACACATGTCCATAGTTGTTTGTTGCTGAGATAGGGTTGTGGTTGGGGATACGAAGAGCCTGATGGATGAAGGGAAGAAGCTGCTCTTCAATGCTTCAATGGTGCTTTATTGCAATTGTAACCATGATCTTGATATGTGGTGGAACAGGCTTTAGGGACTGAATGACTAATTCTACTTCTATTTTTTAAGTCCTTGTATTCCATCAGCATTTGAAGTCTCTGCTGCAATAAGACCCGACGCCTTTAGGCAGGCATGTTGCATAGGTACCTTCAAGGGTGCTTTATTGTCTCACACATCACTTATACAACTGTGTCTCGGTTAGAAACTCTTCCCTGATGCACCAGACCTTTATTGAAGGAGCTGGGAGCAAGGCCTTAGAAAGTGAGCGCAGGGAATGCAGAACCCCAGTGTCCGCAGAAAGTGTAATGTATTCTCAAGGGTGTTGACACTGGCCACAGCAACCTGCTCATAAAACCAAGTCTACTCTGATTGGAAATCATTTCCTGACCCTTCTGCTCCAGTTTAGTTTAGCTTTTGTTTGTGCGCTGTCCAATCAATGAAGAGACTATACATGATTACAATCAGGCCATCCACAGCCTAAAGGGTACAACATTTCATAAGGTCATAGGTTCTTAGAGCACAATTAGGCCAATCGGCCCATCAATGTTATTCCTCCATTCAAAATTAGGCCATTCAATCTTTCTCTCTCAACCCCATTCTCCTGCCTTCGCCCCACAACCCCTGACACCCGTAGCCTTTCACTGTTCAGTATGCTTCTATGAGGTTCCCCCTCATCCTTCTGGGGACTGCAGTTCGGTCATAAAACCAAGTCCACTCTGAATGAAAATCCTTTCCTGACCCTTTTAGATTAGTTTAGTTTAATTTATTATTGTCACGTGTACCAAGGTACAGTGAAAAGCCTTTGTGTTAGTGCTATCCAGTCAAAGAGACTATGCATGAATATAATCGAGCCGTCCACAGTGTACAGTTAAAAGATAAATGGTGCAACATTTAGTGCAAGGAATAACATTGAACTCCAATGAAGTTCGATTAAAGATAGTCCAAAGGTCTCCCACGAGGTCGATGGGAGGTCAGGACTGCACACTAGCACAGTAGTGCAGCAGTAGAGTTGCCACCTTACAGTGGCAGAGACCCATGTTCGATCCTGACTACGGTTGCTGTCTGCACGGAGTTTGCACGTTCTCCCCGTGACCTGTGTGGGTTTTCTCCAGGTGTTCCTGTTTCCTCCCACACTCCAAAGATGTACAAGTTTGTAGGTTAATTGGCTTCGATAAAATTGCAAATTGTCCCTTGTGTGTGAGGGATAGTGTTAGTGAGCAGGGATCGCTGGTCGGCACGGACTCAGTGGGCCAAAGGGCCTGGGTCCACGTTGTATCTGTAAACTAAACTAAACTAAGAACTATCAGCCCCTCTTGAGTTCGATCTCTAAACTAAACTAAACTAAACTAAACGGATGAGAGAATCATTAATGCCCCTGCCCCACTTAAGTGATTTTTTAGGCGATTAGGCTGTCGCCACATGGTCGCCTGTACGGTCGTGAGTAGCCTCCTCAGTTGCCAAAGAATCGTAGCGTTTTTTTGGTCGCCCGCTGGATTTTGAAATGTTCAAAACTTTTCGTACGCTGTTGCCAGGGTGACGTAGGTCGTCCCCGGCGCTGACTTCGGCGAATTCCACTGGCGACCACCTACGCCAACCTACGTCAACCGGCGCCAGGTACCGGCGACTGAATGGTCTTACCTTGTCATAGCTTGTCGCTGGTGGACGTAGGTTGTCGTAGGTGTGGTCGTAGGTGGGCGTCCTAATGGGACGCCGGTTGGCGGCAGCTTGCCGTAGCTTGGCATCGACTGGGTGGTAGGTTGTTGTAGACATTGTCATAGACATGGTCAACAGCCGGGAAGAAACCTTTTTTTTTTCTTAATATTTTTATCAGAAGCAATGCATATTGCCAATTTTCAAATACACATTTAACTTGTTTCAAAAGTTATACAAATATTACGGAATGATTTATATAAGCTTCTATTTTTTTTTTAGGAAGTAAAGAGATGAAAGAATAGGTGTATAATCAATGAAGATTGTGATTAAATAATATTGATTATGGTTATATTAAATAAATAAATAAATAAATAAAATTTAAAAAAAAACCAAAACAATAATAATAATAAAAATAAAAAATAATACAAGCAAACAATTATTATATATTTAAAAAAAATTGAAGTATACATCTTAACAATGAATGGAACATTGACTGGAAGTCCGTGCAGAGAGTGGTGAGGACAGCGGAAAAAATCATCGGGACATCTCTCCCCTCAATCGGGGATGTTGCGACCAAACGTTGCGTGTCTAAGGCCAGCAGTATTATAAAAAGACCCCACACATCTCCATCACGGACTGTTCACTCTGCTGCCCTCGGGCAAAAGACATCGCAGCATAAGGAGCAGAACATCAAGGTTCTGCAACAGCTTCTTCCCACGAGCCATCAGACTCCTGAATGCCATGTAATGGGCTGCCACCATTGTCTATTTATCCTTTTATCCTTTTTATCCATGTTTATCCTTCTGTTAATTATCGTGTTGCACAGGGAGCCAAATGCAACGGAATTTCGTTTGGAATTGCATATATCGATGTATTTCTAAATGACAATAAAGTTTGTTTGACCTGACAATTTCACATAACAATATCTATAGAGACGAGTATACAAATCTCAGAATAGATCTTTTCATCTAATCCTACCACCGGGTATTTATTGAGTTACGATGCTGAGCTCAGCTACCCCTTCATATAGTCAGTGAATGGAGACCATATTTGTTCAAAAAGTTCATATATGTCCATTAGGGCAAACCTAATTCTCTCCAAATGCAACGTCTCCAACATTTCCACTGTCCACATTTTAATTGTGGGGGATAATGTTCCCTTCCAGAATTTTAATATTAATTTTTTTCCAATTGGAAGAAACTTGTCTCTGTATATGGAGGTGTGCGTTTTCAAACTTCATGTACCTCTTGCCTGACGGGAGAGGGGAGAAGAGGGAGTGACCGGGTGAGACTGGTCCTTGATTGTACTGACGGTCTTGCCGAGGCAGCGGGAAGTGTTCATGCAATGTGATGTTAGGGCTAAAGGAAATTCGGGATATGGCGAGAAGACAGGAATGGGGCACTGATTTTAGATGATCAGCCATGATCATATTGAATGGCGGTGCTGGCTCGATGGGGCGAATGGCCTACTGCATCTATTTGACTATGTTTCTATGGTGTGATGCTATTAATTTTTATGCAGGATCGCATGAATAAGGAGAGATTGGGTCAGCATGGCCACGAAACAGATTAGCAAATGCAACAGTAAGTGGCATTTTATCTTCTTGACACATTCAATGTTTGCCCTCTGAATTTGTCTATTAACCTGATGACAGAGGCAGCAACCCATACTCCCGCTGCTGCCGTGCCTGAAAGCAGCTTGCTAACATTAACAGAATTACTCAGACAAGGAAGATTAATGGCAGGTGGAGCACTTCAAGGTTTATGTACCTTAAATGATTGAGAGGACAAAGCACCACGATCTGGGAGATTCACCTTTCCCTGAGCTTGGGAGAAACTGATGAGATTGGGTCGATGCACAGATCGAGTCTCTTGCCCAGTTTTAGCGTGACACGGTGACGCCTTGCTGAGTTGCTGCCTTACAGCGCCGGAGACCCGGGTTCGATCCCGACTATGGGTGCTGTCTGTACTGAGTTTGTACGTTAGAAACATAGCAACATAGAAACTAGGTGCAGGAGGAGGCCATTCGCCCCTTCGAGCCAGCACCGCCAATCATTGTGATCATGGCTGATCGTCTGCTATCAATAACCCGTGCCTGCCTTCTCCCCATATTCCTTGATTCCACTAGCCCCTAGAGCTCTATCCTGATGAAGGATCCGAGACCCTTCATCAGGTCTGCCGAGGGGTCTCGACCCGAAACGTCACCTATTCCTTTCCTCCAGAGATGCTGCCTGACCCGCTGAGTTACTCCAGCATTTAGTGTTTAACTTCTGTCTGCAGTTCCGTCTTACACAGAGAGATGCGGATCTTGAGCAGACAGATGAGAACAGTCGAAGTAAGCATCATGTTCGGCACAGACAGTGTGGGCTGAAGGACATGTACCTGTGCTGTGCCCATGCCTCATGTTCTATTTTACTGTCTGGTGGAACAAACGGTAAGAATAATTGGCAGGTTTCTTTTTCCTGAAGATATGATTCTGAAACTGGTAAAGGTTTGGTTTGGTTTGCTTTTCTCTTGACTGCAAAATAGCAAAGAGCTGGTATTAGAATTTTGAGAAAAAAAAGCCGTCAGGGTGAGATCATTATTGCCACAGGCAGTCAGTAGAGCCCGACAGTCATAGAGTCATAGAGTGATACAGTGTGGAAGCAGGCCCTTCGGCCCAACTTGCCCACAATGTCCCAGTTACACATGTCCCACCTGTCTGTGCTTGGTCCATATCCCTCCAAACCTGTCCTATCCATGTACCCATCTAACTGTTTCTTAAATGTTGGCATAGTCCCAGCCTCAACCACCTCTTCCAGCAGCTTGTTCCATGCATCCACCACCCTTTGTGTGAAAATGTTACACCTCAGATTCCTATTAAATCTTTTCCCCTTTACCTTGAACCTGTGTCCTCTGGTCCTCGATTTCCCTACTCTGAGCATGAGATTCTGTGCATAGAAAATAGGTGCAGGAGGAGGCCATTCGGCCCTTCGAGCCAGCTCCACCATTCATTGTGATCATGGCTGATCGTCCCCTATCAATAACCCGTGCCTGCCTTCTCCCCATATCCCTTGACTCCACTAGCCCCTAGAGCTCTATCTAACTCTCTCTTAAATCCATCCAGCGACTTGGCCTCCACTGCCCTCTGTGGCAGGGAATTCCATAAATTCACAACTCTCTGGGTGAAAATGTTTTTTCTCACCTCAGTCTTAAATGACCTCCCCTTTATTCTAAGACTGTGGCCCCTGGTTCTGGACTTGCCCAACATTGGGAATATTTTTCCTACATCTGGCTTGTCCAGTCTTTCTATAATTTTATATGATTCTACAAGATCTCCCCTCATCCTTCTAAACTCCAGTGAATACAAGCCTAGTCTTTTCAATCATTCCTCATATGACAGGAATGTCCCGCCATCCCAGTCTCGTAAACCTACGCAACACTGCCTCAATCACAAGGATTTATCCGATCTATTCCTCTCATGATTTTATGAGATGTTGATGAAGATTTTATGTCCGACAAGATGGTAATCATTCTCAGACGGGCAAGCAGCAGGAAAAGATTTGGAGGAAAAGATGTACTTGCAAAGCAATGCTGCTGAAATTGCGAAATATTTAATTCAATCCCTTAGTCCTCAGTCCTTGCCGTGCATGCGTTGCTGGAATCAACCGCGCATCTGTGGAATCCTCTGCTGCAGAAGACAACGGAGGCCAATTCACTGGATGTTTTCAAGAGAGAGTTAGATTTAGCTCCTAGGGCTGCGGTGGGAGATTGCAACCTTCATGTGGTCCGCCCTGTTTCAACCAATGCAATCAACCTGGAGTGCACAATCAAATAAGATCAATTAGAACAAGTTGTCCTGCAACGTTAGGCTGTGCATGCCACACACAGGAGGAAGAAGCTCTTAGGGCTAACAGAATCACGGGATATGGGGAGAAAGCAGGAACGGGGCGCAGATTCTGGATGATTAGCCATGATCGTATTGAACGACGGAGCTGGCTCAAAGGGCCGAATGGCCAACTCCTGCACCTATTTTCTATTCTTCTGTGTTTCTAACCCCACACTCCTCATTGTCTGTATTTTAGGCTAGTTCTTTAGAGATACAGTGCATAAGATGCAGTGAGGACCTTGGCCATCTCCCATGGCTCCACACAGAGTTGACCGCTTTGATTCCTAAGGGGCCCAATTACCAAATGTGTGTGTTAAAGGCCTGGTGTGCTGATATAAGCATTGTGAACTATGTTCATGAGCATAGTCCAATATATACATAATGACTGTGTTATACATTGAGTGCATAATCCAGGTTCGATCCTGAGTGTGGGTGCTGCCTGTACGGAGTTTGTATCTTCTCCCCGTGACCGCGTTATTTTTCTCACACTCCAAAAAGTTGGTAGGTTAATTGGGTTTGGTAAAATTATAAATTGTCCCAGTGTGTACGATAGTGCTAGTGTACGTGGTGATCAGAAGGTCATAAGTCATAAGATCATAAGTGATAGGAGCAGTAGTAGGCCATTCGGCCCATCAAGTCCATGAGATGCATAGGTCGGGCAGATGCACAGAGTCTCTTGCCCAGATTAGGGGAATCAAAGGCCAGTGGACATAGGTTCAGGGTGAAGGGGAAACGAATTAATAGGAATCCGAGGGGTAACGTTCTCACACAAAGGGAGGTGGGTGTATGGGACAAGCTGCCAGAGGAGGTAGTTGAGGCTGGGCCTATCCCTTCATTTAAGAAACAGTTAGACAGGTACTTGGATAGGACAGGTTTGGAGGGATATGGACCAAGCGCAGGCAGGTGGGACTAGTGTAGGTGGGACATGTTGGCCGGTGTGGGCAAGTTGGGCCTATTCCACACTGTATCACTCCGTGACTCTATAACTCTAAGTCTACTCCGCCATTCAATCATGGCTGATTAAATTCAATCTTTCCCTCCTAACCCCATTCTCCTGCCTTCTCCCCATAACCTCTGACTCCCATACTAATCAAGAATCTAGAAGGGTCTCGACCCGAAACGTCGCCTATCTCCTTCGCTCCTTAGATGCTGCTGCACCCGCTGAGTTTCTCCAGCCTTTTGTGTACCAAGAATCTATCTATCTCTGCCTTGGAAATATCTATTGCCTTAGCCTCCACAGACTCCTGTGGCAAAGAATTCCACAGAATCACCAGCCTCTGACTAAAGAAATGTCTCCTCATCTCCTTCTTAAAAGAACGTCCTTTCATTCTGAGGCTATGATGTCTAGTCCTAGTCAATCCCACTGGTGGAAGCAACCTCTCCACATCCACTCTATCCAAGCCTTTCATTATTCTCCTCATCTCCTTCCTAAAAGAACGTCCTTTCATTCTGAGGCTATGATGTCTAGTCCTAGTCTCTCCCATTGGTGGAAACAACCTCTCCACATCCACTCTATCCAAGCCTTTCATTATTCTCCTCATCTCCTTCCTAAAATGAGGCCAAATGGCCTGTTTCCAGTCTGTATATCTCTAAAGTCCAAAGACAAATTTCTGCCCCGCTCTCTCGTATTCGATTGGATGACGATATATTTGACATATATTTGACAGCTGATAAGACCATAAAACAGAGCAGCAGAATTAGGCCATTCATCCCATTGAGTCTACTCTGTCAATCAACCATGGCTGATCTGCCGTTTAAGACGGAACTGCAGATGCTGGAAAATGGAAGGTAGACAAAAATGCTGGAGAAACTCAGCGGGTGAGGCAGCATCTATGGAGCGAAGGAAATAGGCAACGTTTCGGGTCGAGACTCTTCTTCAGGCTGATCTACTATTCCCTTTCAACCCCATTCTCCTGCCTTCTCCCCGCATCCTTTAATACCCATATTAATCACGAATGGTGGATTCACGTGCACGCCTCTAGACCATGTGCACGCAGATTAGTTTCATGTTTACACTTACGCCAAGCCATTTCTCTTGGCATGTTCGACAGGGACATTGCGAGCCGAAGGCCTTGTTCCTATATTGTACTTTCCAATTTTCTGTGTTTCATGTTCTTTTAGTTTCGAGATTCGTCAACGGAAACAGGCCCTTCGGCCCACTGATTCCGCGCCGACCAGTGATCCCTCCACACTAGCGCTATCCCACACACACTGGGGACAATTTTCATTTTCACCGAATGAATGTTGGGAGGAAACTGAAGAACCCGGAGAAAACCCACGAAGATCACGGGTTGGATGTACAAACTTCGCATTGACAAGCACCTGTAGTCAGGATGGAACCCGGGTCTCTGGCGCCGTTTGGTAGCCCCACACCATCCAAGTATGTCATCGTACTGCCCGAATGAGGCTCAAGTCAAGTCTAGAGTGTTTATTGTCATGTGTCCCAGATAGGACAATGAGATTCTTGCTTGCTGCAGCACAACTGAATATTGTAAGCAAAAATACACAACAGTTCAGTTCAATATACACATAAACAAGCAGATAAAGTGCAATAGGCAATACGTGAGCTTAACAATGCAAAATAAGAAATGACACTCACATTCAAACTGAATTGTTGTTTAATTGTTTTTTTAATATGTATATATTTTTACCCTTCCTTATATTTTAACATTGTTCTTGTGAACTGCACCGTTGGATTGACTTTTAAATTCCGTTGCACCATGTGCAATGACAATAAAGAGATTCTGATTCTGATACAGTTCAGAGTCTGTTTGTTGGCGAGTTTAATAGCCTGTTGGCTGTGGGGAAGTAGCTGTTCCTGAACCTGGATGTAACAGATCTCAGGCTCCTGTACCTTCTGCCCGATGGTAGCAGGGACATGCATGCGTGCCCAGGATGGCGGGGGGCCGTGGTGATGTCGGCTCCTTTTTCGAATTAGTTGAAAGAAAATGGGGGACAATTTTTTTGCCGCCAGCTGGGTTGAACTTCATTGCTGGAACTTTGAGGATATCGGGGGGGGGGTTGGAAATCTGTTTCACTCTGGCTTGAATAACAAACATGACCTCCATGGCCCCGTTCATCTGAATGTTATCTCCTTTCCCAGCATGTCATTGTTGCTAT
Source organism: Raja brachyura (assembly GCA_963514005.1). Next base: position 141,933,954 of record OY740782.1, on the reverse strand, counting down.
GAATAGCAAGACTTAACTTGTGTACTTGTCTGCCCACATCCTTCGCTTGTGCCTGAGACAGTTTCGATAACGTCAGACCCAAAGCCGCAAGACAAACACGCGGTTGCAGCAGGTGCAGCCTGATATTGCCATCCCTGCTGCACCGCTGAAGATGCAACTTATCAGGAACAGAGAGCCAGGGCCGGGGTGGGGTAGCTGTTCTTCAAAATAGCATTTTCATTTGGAAAGTTTGTCTGCGTGTGTTTGTGTGTTCAAGTGTGTGTGTGTGTTTATGCATGTCTAGTGTGTGCCTGTATGCATGCATGTGTGCATGCGTTTATTGTGAGGTGTGCATGTGAGTGTGTGGAATTTGTGTGTGCGGTTGTGTGTTTGTGGCAGTGTGTGTCCCATGCGTGCATGTGTTTGTGCGTGTATATGCTAGCATGCTTGTGTGTTTGTTTATTGTGTAGTGCGTATGTGGGTGTCAGGGGTTATGGGGAGAAGGCAGGAGAATGGGGTTAGGAGGGAGGGATAGATCAGCCATGGTTGAATTGCAGAACAGACTTGATGGGCCGAATGGCCTAATTCTGCTCCTATCACTTACGACCTTATGAACTTATGACCTTATGACACTACACAGAGTCGCCATGTTTCTGGCGTCCACAAAGTCTGTCCCCCCCTCTCTCTCTCTCTCTCTCTCTCTCTCTCCTCTCCTCTCTCTCTCTCTCATCTCTCTCTCTCTCTCTCTCTCTCTCCTTCCCTCTGTCTGTCCTGTCTGTCTGTCTGTCTGTCTGTCTGTCTGTCTGTCTGTCTGTCTGTCTGTCTGTCTGTCTGTCTCTCTCTCTCTCTCTCTCTCTCTCTCATCCTCCCTCCCTCCTTCCCTCTCCCTGTCTGTCTGTCTGTCTCTCTCTCCCTCTCTCTCTCTCTCTCATCCTCCCTCCCTCCTCTCCCTCCCTCCTTCCGTCTATCTGTCTGTCTGTCTGTCTGTCTGTCTGTCTGTCTGTCTGTCTGTCTGTCCTGTCTGTCTGTCTCTCCCT